>ML784312.1:798906-817528 GCA_009831015.1 Picea engelmannii
CTAATTCAATATAAAGAAGGTAAATTTTCATCAATTTTGTGACAATTAAGACTCACTCAATTGCCTCTTCTTCAAAATATATATCCCATTAAAAATCACATTACTATGTTTACAATAGGCTATGATGCACTTACATTTGAAATTATTATCACGATTGCTCTCAATCTAGATTTCTAACTCCAACAAAGCCTCCCAATATTACATTCGCTCCATTTGCTCCATGTCATCTTAATATAACTTAATATTGAAGACAATTTAAAAATTACTTATAGTGATGACCAAAATTATTGAATGCTTATATTATTGATGATATTTATATTCATATAATATTACTTCACACATATTGACCAAAGTTATTGAATTCTTATCTTATTGATGATATTTATATTCATATAATATAACTTCAAATTGACAACTTATTAATTAATTCATTAATAACCTAAACATTAGTAACTAATGTGTTTATTGAACCATAATATTGTATGTGTGTTGGATATTTAGGCATAGCTAGAACACACATATCCCACTCATAGACAATAAAAACAAGCAATGTTCCTAATGCATATTTTTAAAATGTTCACAACCAATCATGTATACAGATAAATAAAGTAAATCAAACTTCAAAAAATCCTCATCACAAAAAGAGTAATAATTCAACATTCATCCATCTTTAGAATTGAATTATGATCATTTAAACATGGTAGGAACTATGTGAGGAAACAAGGAATCACATATCAAATCCCAAATGTGATCCTCAATTGACTTGGAATCACCCAGGTCCTTTTAAACCCTTAATTCCATCTCGCATCTCCCATACCATCGTTGTTTTTTTGAATTGATTTCTCTTGGTGAACCCAACTTCTGATTTCAATGACTTCTATGTGTGGATTTTATTGATTATTATGAAAATATTGTGGTTTTATCTTCTGTCACTTATCCCTTTAGTCATCAATCCATGCCTAAGTAGTTGGCCAGGAGCCGAATCGACGATCGTCACTTCAGTGTTTAAAGACCTATAGATTCAAATGCCCTGCTTTTTTGTGCATGGATGATGAGTGAACGATAAGAATTTTCCATGTTGTCTATGGACCCCTTACTTATATTTGAGTTGATTGATTCATGGTTGAATGTCTATTCTTTGCGTCTTCTTATGAGCGAGTACCTATTGTTGCACCTCTTTCATCACCTTGGTGAGCAAATAAGAGGTGCTTGCGAGCTCATTTGGGTCTACTGAGCAGGACAGCTGTAGAGAAAAGAGTTAGACAAAGAAAAAAACAAAACTATAACTAAGAATTAGACTAATATATGCAATAAAAATTAAAATCATGAGCATAGGGACATAGAAATAAAAAGAACAAAAAGACCCATGTCACCAATGTTTGAGGATGATCTATTGATGAAAACAAAGCACCAAGAAGAAAGGGGACTATGAGTCCCTTCTTCCTCCAAGGGAAGGCTCTTGGACCCTCACTAGCTAGCTCTTCTTAAAACAAAGAAAATGAAAATGGTGATGAAAGAACTCTTTACAAATCCACTCAATGGTGAGATGGATTGTCCAATGTAATGGTGCCAAAGTGCTTGTGTCAAGGATGGAGTCCTCAAAACAATATAGGCAGCATAACATTACTTTGAATTCCTTGAGAAAATGAGGTGCATTCTTGGCTTTTTATAGCATTACTTTGGGTTATTGTTTAACTGCTTTGTAGTGTGAAAAGAGGCCATTTAGGGCATTATTAGGTCTTTGACCAGCCCACCATTCGGATCCAGCCCAGATTTGAGGGTCAAATCGGCTTGGGAGCTGATCCATAAGTGGTTGGGAGGCCGACCACTTCAATAAATGCGTTGTTTAGCAAGTGTGCGGCTTTTTGCGCTAACAGTCGCGCATCGTGCGCCTGTGCGCGATTTCTACGTTCCTGTTCCGTGCATGTGCGCGCACGCCCAATGTCTGCAAAGCGCTCTTCAATTTTTCACTACTTGGTATAGTTTTTTTTTTTGACCTTTTTGAATGATGTGGTATTAATTCAGGTCCATGAATGACTTCATTACTGTTTGACGATGTTGAGTTCTTGTAACCATGTGCGGATGAAATTTCAGCGATAACAGATGCCCCCTGATGGATGAGGTTAGGACCATACGTATAGCCGAAATCCATCAATGTTTCTTCTACTGAGAATGTTGTTGTACGAGAGAGTAATAGTGTGATTGTCCAGAGCGATCCATTGGAGGGAAAAAGGAACTGGTAGGACCCGACCTTCCATGAGGTGTGTAAAATATAAAACTGTGTACAAATGAGGCGGGCATGCCCCATGCTTGCATCATGTAACTCTGATAAATATGACTGAAGCATTGGTGTAGACAAATGCAATGCCCTCGAGGGAGGTTGTGATAAATGCAAAAGATAATTTTGCAAATGAACATACTCTGAATAGTAGGCAGTGATTACGGTAATAAGTAGCAGCGATCATGTGGGCATTGATAGCCCAACCAAGTTTAAAGGTCTTTGGCAAATGAGATAAATAACTACAATAGTCGCAAAGTAAAACCCACCGTAACATGAGAAATTGTTGGCATCAAATTTTATGGGGGCCAACGACAACAGGGAGCAATGGTGTTTCACCCTGTGTTGTCCGAGATCTCTCATTGAATGGATAATGAGAATCAAGATACTGTCACCCTTCTGGAAAATTGTGTTGAAGTCAACAAAAGGGGAACGTGACTCCCAGAAGCAAAGGGATTCGAGAAATCAACTAAGGTGAGGAAGTGGCAGAGGTACAGGGATGAAGTCAAGAAGTGGGAGGACTCAAGACTACCCTTGGTTGGAAGATGTATGAGATAAAAAGTGGTCGCAACCGTGTAATGAGGTCGAGTGTCAGGGGGACGACAAGACCGGTGATAAGTTGTGTCAGAGGCAGGACAAGGTGAACAAATTCAAAGGGTAGAGGTAAGTGACCTGTGGGGTACTCTGAAGATATGGACAATGCCAGGAAGGGTAGATGATAATAAATGCTCCAACCAAGGGTGACATGGGTTGCGTTTGGTCAAAAGGAGGGAAGCAGGTCGCCAAAGGTGACGAAAAAAAAGATAATGTAATGACTGGAAATAAAGGTGTTTGTACAATAAATAACAAATAATTGGGGAGAAATGTAAAAATACAGAAACGGGTGCCCCAGTGTGATATGGGTGGCCCACGTAGGGCATAATTTTCTTGGAAAACTAATGAAGGGTGGGGGCCCCATTAGTGAGTTTCTGTACGAGGTAGGTGAAATGAAGTTAGCTTCGCAGATGGGAAAACTGATTGTGGAGGGAATGGAGGGTTCATGATATTGCGGAGGTGCAGGTAAAAAATAGAACCGAGAAGAGATAATCTGGGAATCTGTGTGGGAAAGCTAGAAAAATGAGGAGAAGAAGTATCTGGTTGATTCACAACATGATGAAAGACTATGAGGACTCCCATCCCTAAAGGGTAATGAAAAACAACATGAGTGTCAAAAGTGTTAAAAGGTGCTATGAATGGGACAACTCATGTGTGTAAGAATGCTACAGGGTAATAGTACCGAAGCTGCAAATGGAGGTGTGGGTACTGCAGAGCCGGGAATGGGGAGCTTAGAGGCAAATATCAGAGGGTGTGACTGGAAATGTAAGTGTGATATAGCGGAAAAGACTACATGCCAGTACTGAATATATACCTGAAGGTGTTGTGTCGATGTATGATGATCAACTACCTGCACACATGAAAACCAAATACCCAAAGTGAACAATATCTGAAAATAATCGAAGATATGAGCATGTATTTGATAAGCATGAAATATGTGCATGCATACCTAACCATGGATAAAAAAGGTGCCCTGGGGGCTTAGGATGAAAAGAGGCCTAGGGACTATTGTGATGTAGATGACGGGATGTTGATCCCATGGCTGAAGACAGATTGAAAAATGGACACCGTGAGCTCCCAAAATGGTGAGTGGAAGCTTGGCAAAAGGCCTATATATAGTTGTAGGGCCCACATTGCCACCTCATTTGTACCTGCTGCAATAGTGACTGGACGAGAAGTTTTCAGAGGAGAGTTGGAGATTCAAGGAGGATGAGGCATCTGATTGGTGATTAGCGAGTGTCAGGTTAGTGGTCTGATCATCCTACATAGAAATAGGATTTCATTTTTTGGGCAGGGGTTGTACGGGGGGGCGTACAAAGACATTTAGGGGAGATGGGCCCCACATGCACGGGCGATCCGGTGATAGGCACCCATATGTGTGTGCTTGTTCACCAGATATATGCACATGGGGGCGTGGTAGAGAGAATTTAAAGCATGCTCGAAGGGCGCGCTTGTGAGTTGAACAGGCGCGCACAAGTGTGCGTCTGTGGGTTGAACAGGCGCACATGTATGGTGAACAGGCACGTGTGGGAGCGCACCTGTGAAACAAAAAGGTGTGTACGTGTGTAGTGAACAGGCATGCATGTGTGCGCACCTGTGTAGTGAACAGGCGCGCATGTGTGCGTGTCTGTGGGTACCAAAACCGCGCCTAGGAGGTAAGGTTGAGGTGTATCAAAACGAGTCTTTTGATGCTGTTAATGGTTGCTTGAGATGATATAGGACTCTGTGTTGTCTGGAGGTGGATGGTGATGACGATTCCAGTGGGGTGGCGAGAGCAAGACTGGTCTCAGCTGTGAGACGTTGTGGGCATTGAGGAGCCCGGTGTGCGTGCAACTTTGGCAACCTGTGGGTTGCTAAAGTTCTTTGAGTGCCCGTTGATACGGGCACATGAGTATCTGCTATAGTTCCTGATCAAGATGTGGAGTCCGGAGCTGCACTACTTCCTCGTGCAAGGAGAGCAGATCCCCTTCACTATGGTGGAGGATATATATTTCTTGACTGGGCTCCCATTTCGAGGGATGCCCCTACCGACGGAGCCAGTGTTGCCTAGGGGTACATTGCTCGCCACTATTGGTCGGAGATATTGTTCAGGTCAGAAATTTATGTCCGGGACGATGGTGAGCATATCGTCGATAGATTCCCTGGCACATCGCTATATAGAAGCGATGATTGTACGATTATATGGGTCACTGGCGACCCAGCGGATTAGCGGTGGCCAGCTTCTAGTGCTGGAGAGAGTGTTGGCCAGCGAGCGTTTTGCTTGGGGGATCATGCTGCATGCGAGGATGGTGGCGCAGTTGGACCACTGTCGGTCGACTGATACAGGGGAGTTTACTTTCGGGTCCATCCTAGTGGCCTGCTTTTTAGAGAGGGTGTCGATGTTGCGCCCGAGGATTCTATTGGGGGTGCCAGGGGCACGAGAGCCGTGGTTGAGGTGGTGGTCGACTGTTTTGCTTCGTCATGGTGGTGGCGAAGGTGGCCACTTATTTTCTGCAGAGGCGATGTAGGTATGGCGATAGATGTCGCAGGTGATACTTCAATACCCCTATGTCGAGGTTGACTTCCGGGATGACTCGGACATGGTGCTACCTCCAGGGGAGGTTTTTGACCATCGAGGTATGTTGATTTGATGAGGTTGATATGTATGTTTTGTGTTTGTTGAGATAGCAGTCCATATGTATATGATATAGATGTTGATACTATTTGTTGTTTGTTTGCATGTGCATATGTGGCACCTCGCGGACGCGAGGTGGAGTTGCAGCAAGCACCGGAGAGACCGCCGCGGGGAGAGAGATGTCGGTGGGATGAGGCTATGGTGCGACCAGCTGAGCCTGAGAGGGTAGCGAGGAGGCATCGGTTTGATGACCCTAGTGCTGGGCCATCACATGCTCCTCCGGTGGTGGTCGGATCTGATTACGAGGACATACGCCATCGTCTGGAGACGATATTGCAGGAGGTTCCTGAGGGCATATGGTATCGTATCCAAGACAAGACTTTCCTGGAGCAGTGTGTGGCAGTGCTGCCACCATGGCGGTCCATAGTACAACGAGCAACAGTGGCTGTTGCGCTAACGACTGGACGACTGCCTTCGGGGCAAGAGGGGCCAGTAAGGGGTGGACCACCACCTCCTAGGGCAGGAGGTGGGGGGCCGCCACCGCTTGAGGGAGGAGTAGGTGGTGGTGCACTAAAGGCATCGTGAGTGGTACTCTAAGGCATTGTGATGTATATTTTTGTTTTGTATATAGGATGGTGAGCCCATTTTGTACCGAGGTGTTGTATTGGCCAGCAGGTACTTGTATGTTTGTATGTAAACAGTCAGATGACACTGCAGACCTATATATATATATACATGAGTATATTTTTGAGATCTATTTGGTGTTTACCTTTTTTTCGTTAATGGTTTGATGATGTCTATTCTATATATATGTTGTGACAGGATTGTGATATGTTTATGTATGTGTAGAGGTATCTTGATGTGATATATGCCAGTCTAACACAATATTAGCTAGGTTATCTGTGATTTGATTCAATTGTCTTGGAATATGTGTAAATGTAATGGAATCAAAATGTCAAGATAAAAGCCTAACCTGCAGGTATTTGCGAAAGAGGCAAGGATCACAGACGTCGTACACATTGTTGAGCTGGAGAACGACTAGTTGAGAGTCGAGGAAGACGCTAAGGTGGCGAATATGATGATGTTGGGCATCGTCCAAGAGGCCAATGACAGCAGTGTATTTGGCTTGTTTGTTGGTTGCTGACCCCAAGCATATGTTTCTCGTATGGAGCATTTCATGTGAGGGGGTGTAGAGATCCCAAGCAGCCGAAGCGATATTTTATGTCCAACGACTGGCACCGTCGGCATAACCAATGTGGTAGGTTGGTGGAGGAAGCATCTGTCAATAGAAAAAAGGATAGTTTAGACGTGAGGGGAGGAAAAAAAAAGATTAAAAACTCTTAGAAAAGAAAATAACCTAAAGTAGAATGACTATGTTTAAGCGTAAAATTTCTTGAGATACAACCTGTTGACGGGTTCCTTGAGAGAGAGGCCTTTAGGAGAGGCTAGGATATACGTGCCTTTGGTGAGGAAATGTTGAATGATGTATGGTCCATGCCAGAGTGATTCAAATTTGTCGTGGCCAAAGGTATCATGAGCGATATCATAAGCTAGGACGAGGTCGCCTTCGCGGAATGATCGAAGGTTGACATGGTGATCGAAGGTAGCCTTGGATCATTTTTTAGCTGCCTCGTTACTCTGTAAGGAAGATCGACGATCTTCATCCAGAGACTCCAAGTTTAGCAAGCGCTGCTCCATTGGAGCAGTGTCAAGTAATAGCTCAATTGCAGTGCGTAAGTTGGGAATTTCGCACTCGATGGGAAGAGTTGCCTCGACCCCATGGACTAAATGGAATGGTGTGAAACCAGTAGCGGTCTTTACAGCCGTTTGATAAGCCCATAGTGCAGAAAATAACATATGATGCCAATTGGGTTTATGTTTATTAACCGTGTGTTGTAACATGGTCTTGAGGACTTTGTTAACTGCCTCGACCTATCTGTTAGACTGAGGGTAATATGGTGAAGCAAACTCATGAGAGAAGCCTAACTGAGGTGAGAGTTTGACGAAGATCTCATTCTCGAAGTGTTTGCCATGATCCAAAATGAGTTGGAGGGGTACTCAAAAACGGGATATGACGTGGTTAAAGAAGAAACGCACTGCCATATCAGTGGTATTGTTGAAAGTGGACATAGCTTCGGCCCATTTGGTGAAGTAGTCAATGAAGACAATGATGTATTTGTGGCCATTGCTAGAGGGGAGATTACAGGTCATAAAGTCGATGCCCCATTTACAAAAAGGGTCGGCAGTGATGACAAGGTGAAGAAGAGTGGGGGGAGCGTGGGCTTTGTTGGCGTAGAGCTGACATTGCTCACATCGTTTCACGGCATGAATGCAATCATGAAACAAGGTAGGCCAAAATTAACCGGCTCAGATAATATTTTGAGCAGTGGATATACCTGAAAGATGGCCCCCACATGCGCCATTGTGGAATTCATTTAAGACTCTATCGGCCTCGTCAATAGTCAGGCAATGACAAAGAATGGTGTCGACGCCCCGTCGGTATAGGATGTCTCTGAGGAGAAGGTAGTGGAGGGTCTGATGGCGAATACGTCGACGATCATGTCATGAAAGATGGTTACCAAACTTTTGAGTTCGGAGGTAGATGAGGAGGTCGTTGTACCAAGGATCATCTGAAGTGATGTAAAAGAGATGTTCGTCAGGAAAGTCGGTGTTGATGGGGGTACTGGTGGTGTCAGAGGGAAGGGCCGTGACAAGTTCGGTGAGAACTAGGGCCTTATTACTCTTAGGTGTGGAGAACTCGAGGTCGTATTCCTGAAGGATAACGATCCATCGAGCAAATTTTCCATTAACCTGCCGACGGCTGAGCAAGTACTGCATAGGGTTGGAATCTACGATGACCTTTGTGGTGTGAAGCAGAATGTAATGGCGCAGTTTCTGGACTGCGAGGACAACTGAAAGAGCAAGTTTCTCTTCGCTTTTATACTTCAAGGGTGGCCCTGAGAGGTTTTTACTAATGTAATAAATGACGTGTTCATGATTATCATCTTCGAGATGGATGAGGACGCCGGCTACAGATACAGCTGATGCTGATACATAGAGGATATAGTCACGATTATAGTCAGGTGCACTAATTAAAGGTGCGTTTGAAAGCGCTGCTTTAAGATCGTCAAATGACTATTGGGCATGGTCATCCCAGTGAAATGGGATGTCGTGACGTAGTAAGAAAAGGAAACCATGTGCATGTATGGCGTAATCTGGGACAAAGCATATAAGAAAGTTAGCTTTGCCCTATAAACTCTGAAGTTGTCGTAAATTTCAGGGAGGTGGAATTTTGGTGATAGCTTGGTCTTTGAGGGGGTCTACGGTAATACCGCTTTGGGAAACAATAAAACCAAGGAGGCGCCCTGCGGTGACACAGAACACACACTTGAGAGGATTCAAGTGGATGTTGTACTGACGACACCGTTGAAAGATGATTCGTAAATCATCGAGATGTTGGGTGTGTTTCTTGGATTGAGCTGTGAGGTTGTCCAAGTAGGCGAGGATGATATTAGCCAGATTGTGAAAAATGTATGTCATCGCCCGCTGGAAAGTTGTGCCAGCATTCTTTAAGCCGAAAGGCATGAAGCGATGTGAAAAAGTACACCACAGGGTAGTGAATGTGGTTTTATACTGATCGGCTAGGTGGATTTGAATTTGATTATAGCCAGAGAATCCATCCATGAAGGAGAGAGCCTCGTGGCCGGCGCAGTCGTCGATAATTTGATCGATGAAAGGCATTGGAAAGTTGTCTTTGGGACATGCGTGATTGATATCGCAAAAGTCTGTGCAAACACAAATAGTGCCATGTTTTTTGTTAACGGGAACAGGGTTGGAAACCCATGAGGTATGGGCGATGGGGTAAATGAAACCGGCAGCGCGTAACTTGTCAATTTCGGCTTTGATAGCCACAGCTTTGGATGGATGTAGCGGTATTTTCTTTTGGCAGATGGGTGTAATGTTGGGCCAGGTGTCGATGTGATGTTCGAAAATAGAGGGATCAAGGCCAGGTATTTCCATGTATGACCAGGTGAAAATATCCCTATATTCCTAGAAGAGGGCTTTATATGCGTCGATTTCCTGAGGAGTGCAAGCAGCTCCAATGATGATTTCTTCGACGATGGAATTTTTAATGGAAATGTCAATTTTAATGGTGGGGGAAATGTTGGCCATGTTGCCTTCTTCAAACGCATCAGGAGTAGGAATGGGATTGTTGAACCAATCGATAGCCCCTGAAGGGATAAAATCCTTGGTTTCAACCATGTAAATGGGATTTTGGTTAGGAGGCATGGGGGCTTCCTGTGGAGAGAAGAGTGCATGGTGATGTAGCACATCCCAGGGAGAGTCTGGGTGGTTTATCTCTTCGAGTATTGCCTCATCGCATTGGAAACGTCGGGAATATAAGGGGTCATGAGGAGTGATTTCGGAGATAGGGATTGTGTGGTTGCCCCCTGGTGAAGAAGCAGGGGGAACAATGTTAGGATATGGTGAGGTTTCACTCGACATAAACCACATATGGAAGTACTGAGGGGTACCTGTGGTGGTTGGGCGGAGAGTGTCCATAGGGGAATGAGCGGGAGAGTTGGGGGGGTTGGGGGGTGAATCCTCAGATACGTCATCTAAGAACCATGGAGATGTTGGGAGTGCCTCACGTCCGGGAGAAATGACATGAAGAGCCTCTAGTGACAAGGTAATGTCAATGATCGCCTCTGCGGGTCGGTGAAGTAGGGTCAATTGACGTTGCTTGTATGCAAGGATCATAGGACATTGGTAGGTAAAATGATCTAATGAATCGCAGAGAGAGCAGAGGCGTCTGATACGTTCATTGACTAAGTGGTGATATAACGGATGTCAGTGATATTTGTTGAGGAGGATGTAGCAGGACTGGGGTTGGTTTGGAAGTTCTGGCATACGGTGGCTAATGTCTGCCGAAAGCATGGTAGTGCTGGGAAATAATGGGTATATGGCCATACTCTGAACATATAGCACAAGCATATTTGGTCCTCAACCCTTTACTACTGGAAGGGTGGGTGGTAGTGGTGGGATTAACAGTAGTGGCAGGTGTTGGGAGAGTTTGATTGAGGGGGATCAAATTTCGACATTCAGGAAGTTATGGATAGTTGTTGGTTTGGTGGCCCTCTTTCTCACATAGTGCGCAAGGTGGTGGGATGCGTGGAGGAAGTGGAGCGGTGGGCTCCTTCTTTCTCTTGTCCCCAGCTGTAGCAGGGGGGTTAGTGAGTGGGGGGGTGGTGGGGGTAAGGATGGGAATCGTCATGGGGATTCCTTCCTGGGGGGGAAGGTATGGTCGAGGGACCATCTTTGGTAGGTGTAAATACCAAACTGGGATTGCTAACACCATATTAGGTAGTGTGAGCGTTACGGCTACCTGAAAACCTTCGATACCAGGTGGAGGGTAAAAAAAGGGAATTTGAGTGAGGGGTTGGGGAACCGTTTCCCATACTGGACTATGTTCTTGGGGAGAGGTGGAATCATGGACTGGTGGGGTCGACGAGTGTCCAGGAGTGGCTTGAGGGGAAGGTTCTGCGACGAGTGGGATTTCAGGTTCGATAGAAGCCTCTGTAGGAGGAAGGGTATCCTTTGTGTGAGTTCTGTTAGATGATACAACACACACTTGATCAGAAAGGTGTAGGAGTGTGGGTGCTCCATGATATGTTCCTAATAAAGATGGTTCTTTAAAAATCCCAGGACCCATCTCGATGAGTGGATATGTGTCGTGGTCGGTGTGAGTGAGAGGAAGAATGTTATCGAGATTGGCAGATGGGTTAGTCTCATAATGTGAGACTTGGTCAATGGTAACGATCTTCCCATTGTGAGGGAACATCATTGTCCGAAAGACGGAAGATGCCACTACCTTCATAGATTACATGTAGCTACAACCGAACAGAATATTATAATAGAGTAGGGCATCGATAACTTCGATATCGATGAGAATAGTCTTGCCCCCGAGTTCAACGGGGACATTTTGGAAGAGCCCTTCCAGAGAGGATGGTCATTCATCATAAGATCGTAATGTGATGGCAGAGGGTATGAGTTCCTGGGAACCAAGTTTCTACCATACTATTTTGGACATGATGCATGTAGATGAGCCTTCATCGATGATACACCGATGAACTGTGATGTTTTGTATTCTCACTGGTATTTGAAAAGCAATCAAAGCGGGAAGACGAGGTTCTCCACTGTCCAGATCAAAGGTGATGAGTCGAGTATCTACAGGGTCGACTGCCCCCAAGGAGGAAAGTAGTGATTTCCACTGAGTAGGACAAGTCTACAGGACTTCCAAGACTGACATGGCAATCGGGGATTGTGCTAAGTCGTCTACCAAACTATAGTTATGAGCTGCCCTAGACTGTGGGTTGTGGACATTCCGATGCAATGGGATGCAAGGGATGTGAAGTGGTGGTTCGGCGGAAGGGAAAGGGATCACCAACAAGGGTCTCGTTGGTGTAGGGTTTGTCTCTGGAGGGATGGGAGTAGACTCAACGGGGGCATGATATTGACGATTACGCGTTTGTAGAAGGATTTCTTCCTCACTGGTGAGGAGAATTGTACGATCTACTGGATTGTGGAGGTTGAGGTATTGTCCTGCCTGAGGTGGGGGATGTTGCGTGTCATGTTGGGTGTTTATCACACCCTAATGTGGAATAGGATTTTGCAGCATGGTGGGAGGGGGTTGTTGCACGTATTGTTGTGGTACCTGCTGAGGGGCAGGTTGTACAGGAAAATGGGGAAGACTGCCAAAGTCTTTCAACCATTTGAAATCAGTGATCTGGGGGCAATGATGAGTGTAATGGCCAAACTCACCACAAAGGGCACAAGGGAAGATGGTTTTAACATTATTTCTCCCTTGGCGTTTATTATTATTATTGCCCCCTTGGGGGTTTTGGTTCCCTTGGTTCTGGTTGCCCCCAGTGGGTTGGTGTTGTGGGGGTTGATTCCCAACTTGACCTGGGTTATTGTTATTCATGTTTCATCCTTTCTTCTTGGTATTGTTTGATGGATGGGTTGGGTTGGTTGTTTTCAACTGCTCAAAACTTTGGTATTGTTGAACAACAGAGCGTTGAACAAAATTCACCCCCGCATGAGGATGTGGGGGAGCCATGGGTTGTGGAGGACCAGGAAATGGGAAGTACGTATTTTGTGGTGGTACCGATCCCTAAGGTACATAGGAAGGCATAGTGATTTCACTAGTACTATAAGCTGATGTTGAGGGAGTACCACATTTTGTGGGAATAGGTGGATGTATGGGAGGTTCCGGTGGTGGTCCACTAATGGGTGGAGGTATAGCCACAGGGTATGGTTGTTGATAGGGGGGTGGGGGGTAATAAGAAGTGCCCCCATATGTTGGTGGGTATTGAGGTGTGCCATACATCGGTGGTGGTTGGGGTTGTGGACCATGGTGTGTGGTGGCACCGATCAGTCCGTCTGCTGAGTGAGACATCCCAGGTTTGTCTTGGCCAAATGGCATAGGTTTTGGAAGATCAGGAATTACCGTGTATAAGTATCCTGACTGTGCATAGATGAGGTCATATTGTTGGGCCTTACTGATGGCTTCCTCTTCGGATTGAGGGAAGGTGGAAGCTCCATTCTTACCGAGAAGAGAGACAAGGGATCTAAGAAACCAGTCGAGACACTGTTGATTGTTGGTTTCTGCTTTACACATACTACGTCACCTACACCACTCATGAATGTGGTTAGCGATGTGTGTGGTTGAGGTTTGTTTGAAGTTAGATAGTAGTTCTAGACCATTGTCGTGGCAGATGGGTAATTGGAAGAAGGTCAAGAATTCTTTGGCCAATGACTCAAAGTTTGCGTGGGACCTTGACTTTTCTTTGACATACCATTTAGTCGATGGGCCAGTGAGTGTGCATTGAAATAATCGCAGTCTGATGGAATCATCCATAATGTTGTTGGAGGAGAACCATAGGTGAAAGGTCATGACATGGTTGGTGGGATCATCGCCTGCCTTTCCTTCAAACTTTGGTATGTCTGAAGGGAGTTTGGTTGGCATTGCAGGTCATGTGGGATCATGTAATATAGGATCATTGGTGAGTTTGGTGAGATCCAGTATGTTGAGAGAGGACAAATATGGCATCTGTAGTGGGGGGGGAGCGTTAGCTACAGCCATAGTGTGTTGTGAACCTGACCCTTGAGGGGGGATAGGTGGGTTAGTGCTCCCTCCTTGAGAGGAAGTGGGTCCCCTGCTTCCGTGTAAAGGAGAGCGAGTGAATGGATGACCTTGGGAAGTTGACCCAAGTAATGTAGAACCAAACAAAGCTGATCCTAAAACTGTAGCACTCGCAGGAGTGTGTGAAGGGGGTGCCGATGAGCGGGCATGACTAGACACTCCCCCTAAGATAGGAGGGAGGTTTATCAAGCGTCGTGAATGACGGGGGTTCTGTGGTTCCCCTATGATGTCAGACTAGCTGTGTGAATATGTGTAAAAAGTGGTGAGAGAAATATAGAAACAAGAGCCTTTTCATTTGAATGTTTACACAATATATATATCCAAATCAAAATGTAATCAAATGTGCATCATACATAAAATGATTTTGAAAAAGAAGCATATATGTGGGTAAGTGGGTTTTGTCCACGTGGGGGAATCAAAATAAAGCAAATGTTTGTGTCCTAGAAGACGTAACGTCCTTCCTCTCAAATAGCACTGGACCTTCCAATAGTACTCAATAGTGGGTTCTGAAGTCACTGGAAGAGAAACTAGTGAAGGATCAAGTAATTGGTTATAATGAGGGGTAAAGGGGGCATATCCTGAAAGAGATGGTGATATTTCCCAATAGCCACACAAAATCTAATCAAGGTGCAATTGCAGCCCCACCTGGGTAGATGTCCTAAAGTTGGTCACTAGGTACCTCGGTCAAAGTGCGGCATTTAGATTTTTGACCTAAGAAATGGGTCACGGGATGGATCCCATCCAAGAGGTGGGTGCCTCAAGGGGGGACGCATAGAACAACTGGAACTCGGCCTTCAACCCTTCACGGGTATCTCCCTGCCTTATGGTGATCGGAACACTTGACTTGGAGGATTTTCAGTTCCCTATTTGACAACCTCTATGTTTTGACAATGTGAGAACCAGATAACGGGGAGTTTTTTGGATGCCTATCCCCGAAATCCTACCTAGACTAAAAAATTTCTTTTGGCACCTCCCGTGGAGGAAAACTTAATGAGTTTTTTAGAAAGATTTTAGATGTAGTTGTTTTGGGAGGTTGGGGGTGTAAACCAACCTCGTTGATTAAAAATGGGAGTGGATAGTTTCATCAAGAAAAGGGTGGGGAGTTTTGGAATCCCTTGGGAGGAAACTTACTTTGACCTCCACATTTCGAGAGGAAGCTATGTGAGTGATAAGTGACTTTTGTGTGTGAGTGAAAGTGTGCCAATTTTTAGTGAATTAGATGTCACCTTGCTGCATGTGGACTTCGCTTGGTCCTTACAAGAGTTTGATTACCTAATTAGCTAAGTGTGTTTGGTACAACCTTGCAGCTAAGTGTCTTTGGTACAACCTAATTACCTAATTAGCTAAGTGTCTTTGGTACAACCTTGCAGCTAAGTGTCTTTGGTACAACCTAATTACCTAATTACCTAATTCAAAATCCCTAGGAAGCTAACATGTGGACATGTGGGTCCGTTACTATCCTTTAACTCCCTATTGTGATGTAATCTAAGAAAATCTTTGAAACTATCCTAGATTGAACATGTGGGCATGTGTGGGCCCGTTACAAACCTTTAAACTTCCCTAGTGTTTTTATCTAAGAAAGCAAAAATTCAAACACTATCCTATCTTTGTAGCATGTGGGCATGTATGGGCCCATTACAATATTAAGATGTGTTTGAAAAAAGAAAACTAAGAGGGGTCCCAAGAAGGGTCGTTGTCCTCTCCTAAAAGGTTTTAATGTTCTTTTAAGGGAGATGAGCTTGTTTCACAATCCTTTTCTGATTCTTAAGGTCGCTTGGAGGCGCAAGATAAGAGCATACTAAGCGATTGTAATTCAACTTCTAGTCCCAATGTAAGTTAAATGTGATTAAAAATGGTTTCCAACTTATATTGTAAGTCAAAACAAGCCATCCATGTGGAAAAAAGAAAAGAAGGGAAATTGATTTTATCCTCCTAAGTGCCTATGTGTGTTTTGACTAACCCCTTTATATGATGAGGGGACTAAGTGTGGTGTAGCTTTAAAACATGCTTGACATCATTTTTAAGAAAGAAAAAGGCCTTCCCCACATCTCAACAACTTTACAATGTGAAATTTTGCACAGATGCGCGGGTCCTAGTGAAGACAAAGGTGCACTGAGCGCATGCGCGCGAGCAGAGATAGAATAAAAAGTGCATGTGCGCAGAAAAAAACCATGATTCAAGCGCATAAGTGCATGATGCGTGTATGTGGGGTGAAAAACACATGCATATGTGGTGCACAGTCGAGAACGAAAAATCCGAATGGATTTCTCTCAATTCAACTTGGAATTGGTTGGTTGGCAGGTCAGCTTAGACCGGTTAGTGCACCTGCAAGTTAAACAAACTAAAAGAAGAGAAAAATAAACCCAAATGAGGTAGGAAATTGATACCTTTCCCCAGTGGAATCGCCAATCTGTTGCGCATCTTTCGCCACCTTGGTGAGAAAATAAGAGGTGCTTGCAAGCTCAGTTGGGTCTGCTAAGTAGGATAGTTGTAGAGAAAAGAGTTAGAGAAAGAAAAAACCAAAACTATAACTAAGAATTAGACTAATATATGCAATAAAAATTAAAATCATGATCATAGGGACATAGAAATAAAAAGAACAAAAATACCCACGTCACCAATGTTTGAGGCTGATCTATTGATGAAAACAAAGCACCAAGAAGAAAGGGGACTATGAGTCCCTTCTTCCTCCAAGGGAAGGCTCTTGGACCCTCACTAGCTAGCTCTTCTTACAACAAAGAAAATGAAAATGGTGATGAAATAACTCTTTACAAATCAACTCAATGGTGAGATGGATTGCCCAATGTAATGGTGCCAAAGTGCTTGTGTCAAGGATGGAGTCCTCAAAACAATATAGGCAGTGTAACATTACTTTGAATTCCTTGAGAAAATGAGGTGCATTCATGGATTTTTATAGCATTGCTTTGGGTTATTGTTTAACTACTTTGTAGTGTGAAAAGAGGCCATTTAGGGCATTATTAGGTCTTTGACCAGCCCACCATTCGGATCCAGCCCATATTTGAGGGTCAAATCGGCTTGGGATCTGATCCATAAGTGGTTGGGAGGCCGACCACTTCAATAAATGCATCGTTTATCATGTGCGCGGCTTTTTGCGCTAACAGTCATGCATCGTGCGCCTGTGCGCGATTTCTACGTTCTTGTTCTGCGCATGCGCGCGTGCGCCCAATGTCTACAAAGCGCTCTTCAATTTTTCACTACTTGGTATAGTTTTTTTTTTTTACCTTTTTGAATGCTATGGTATTAATTCAGGTCCATGAATGACTTCATTACTGTTTGACGATGTTGATTTCTTGTAACCATGTGCAGATGAAATTTCAGTGATAACACCTATGTGGCTTGATTGATTAAAACTTTGATTTATCTCTACATTTTTAATTGCTTGAACTTGGGTACATCTTTGCATTTTTATTGAGAGACTGTGCATTGTGAATGATAAACCTCTGAGTTGAATGACAGTCCCTTGGCGAACCAAACTTCTGATTTCAATGACTTCTTTGTGTGGGTTTTATTGATTATTATGAAAAGTTTTTTTTTTACCTTTCGTCCCTTATCCATTTAGTCATCAGTTTGTGCCTGAGAAGTTGGCCAAGGGCCAAACCAACGGTCGTCACTTTGGTGTTTAAAGACCTATATATTCAAATGCCCTACTTTTATGCGCATGGATGATGAGTGAAAGATAAGAATTTTCTCTGTTGTCTATCCCTTATTTATCTATGAGTTGATTGATTCATGATTGAATGTTTAGTCTTTGCACCTACTTGTGTAGATTTGGTTTTTCCTTGAAATTCATTCGATCAATATATAATTTAATATTCTTGGCTTTTTAGTCAGTAAATGAATGAATTTCACTTTTTTCAGTCTCTTTATATGGCTTCTCTACCAAATTCAACACTCACTTTTGATATGGCTTCTCTTCCATACCATAGACTCTTATCATTGTAAACTC
The DNA here is from genome assembly GCA_009831015.1 of Picea engelmannii. NCBI lineage: Eukaryota > Viridiplantae > Streptophyta > Pinopsida > Pinales > Pinaceae > Picea > Picea engelmannii. The sequence goes on from ML784312.1 coordinate 816,566, forward strand.
CTCAAAAAGGAACTGGCCTCCCACTTTGTTGGTCTTTTCCAATTGTAGTGACCCTTTCACTAAAGGAATAATTATAACGAATAGTTCATTTTGGATAATAAAGTCTAATATATAAACAAAAGAGTCTTAGATGGGAACTAATTATTATACTCATTTATTATAACATCATATAATATTTATAGATAGGAACTAATTATTATCTTATTGATGATATTTATATTCATATAATATAACTTCAAATTGACAACTTATTAATTAATCCATTAATAACCTAGACATTAGTAACTAATGTGTTTATTGAACCATAATATTGTATGTGTGTTGGATATTTAGGCATAGCTAGCACACACATATCCCACATGTAAACGATAATAACAAGGGATGTTCCTAATGTAATTTTTAAAATGTTAACAACTAATCATGAATACAAATAAATAAAGTAAATCAAACTTCAAATAATCCTCATTAAATAAATAATATTAATTCAACATTCATCCATCTTTAAAATTGAATTATTATAATTTAAACGTGGTAGGAACTATGCGAGGAAACAAAGAATGGCATATTGAGTCCCAAATCTGATCCTCAATTGACTTTCAAAAAACCCTTAATTCCATCTCACATCTCCCATCCCTTCCTTTGTTGAAATATGTTGGAGTTTTGACTATATTGAACTTACTCTAGATATAATCCAAATGTTAAATATTCAAACCTTTCGACCTAATATCTCTAGTAGACAACTAGTATTAGTCATCAGACATCTAGGGAAGTGTGGATAGAATGACACTCCCACAACGTGAGGGGAGTGTGGATATATATATAAATTACCCTTTATAACCATTAATTTTGTGACGTGGGAGATGGTTCAAAGACCTGAAGGTAAAAACATCATTGGCTCCAAATGGATCTTTAAGAATAAGTTGAATGAGCAAGGACAAGTTATCAGGAACAAAGTGGGGTTAG
>ML784312.1:817687-853065 GCA_009831015.1 Picea engelmannii
GCCTATGCTTGTCATAAAAGGTTTAAAGTCTACCAAATGGATGTCAAGTCAGCCTTTCTCAATGGAGATTTAAGTGAAGAAGTCTATATGGAACAACCAGAGGGTTTCAAATTGTCTGATAACCCTGATTTAGTATGCAAGCTGAAGAAAGATTTATATGGTTTAAAACAAGCCCCTCGAGGCTGGTATCACAGACTGGATACGTATCTCAAAGACAAAGGGTTCAAGAGAGTAACAGCTGACAACAATCTGTATATTAAAACAAAGGATAATGACTTTCTCATCGTACTGGTCTATGTAGATGACATCATCTTTGGATGTAATAAGGATTCACTGGTACAATGGTTTGCTTCTGCCATGGAGTCTGAATTTGAAATGTCTATGATAGGAGAACTGTCATTTTTTCTTGGTCTGCAAATTACTCAAAGGCCCAAAGGGATGTTCATTTCTCAAGAAAAATATCTAAGAGAAATGATGAAAAGGTTTCAAATGGAAGATTATAAACCTGTGGGTATACCTATGGCAACTGGATGTAAATTAAGAAAGGATGATGATTCACCTGATGTTGATCAAAGCTCATATCGATCAATGATAGGAAGCTTGTTGTACATCACAACATCTTGCCCAGACATAATGCATGTTGTAGGAATGGTGGGAAGATATCAGGTTGCACCCGAATAGAGTCATTTGCAAGCTGTCAAAAGGATATTCAGGTACTTAAAAGAAATAATGAATTATGGTCTGTGGTATCCCAGAAATCAAAATCTTCAATTGATTTCTTATTCAGATGCAGATTGGGAAAACTGTTTTGATGAGAGAAAAAGCACCAGTGGAGGAGCATTCTTCCTAGGTGACTCCTTAGTAGCCTAGCTCAGTAAAAAGCAAGGTTTCATTTCTTTATCAACCACAGAGGCAGAGTACATTGTCGTTTCTACCTATTGCACTTAGGTATTATGGATGATTCAGACACTTGTAGACTTAGAGGTAAAATACACTGCACCGATCCCAATTCATTGTGATAACACTAGTGCCATTAGTGTGTCTAAAAATCTTGTATTCCACTCCAAGAACAAGCATATTCCCATAAAATACCATTTTCTGAGAGAGCAGGTCACCAATCAGACTGTTCAGGTCCATTACATTCCCACTATAGAACAAATTGCATACATATTTACTAAACCCCTGGCCAAGACACCTTTTGAATATCTCAGACAGAAGCTGGGTGTCATTTCTTCTCACATCTAAAAGATTCCATCTTGTTAGGGGGAGTTTTGTATTATTTGAATATCTAATGCCTCCTAAAATTACTACAACAGCTCAGGGGGAGCATGTCTTTTCTTTGACATTGATGTCAAAGGGGGGGAAAAGAATTCGGGTGCCTTAGTTGCCATCAATGACAAAGGGGGAGATTGTTGGCATGTTTTACAGGCAGCGTATGCTTGTCATTGATGGCAAGTACAGCAACGATGATGGATTCAGTACAGCAACAATGATTAGCAGTGCAATGATAATCGGGGAAGAGTAGCAACCGTGATCATTGGATCAACAATTCGAAATTCCCGATGGCTGTCAAATCTCAATGTAGACAAGAGGAGCGCGCAGATATGGAGGATAGATCTTGAGCGTTAGATCCGAGCACAGGTTCTGACCACCGTTGCATCAAGGAGAGCCTGCACATTCTTTAAAGTGCTAGGAGAAGTGGGCTTACAAAATCCTGAAAGTAGGAGGACCGTCCATCTTCGAGTAGGACACATGGCGAAAGATCATTGTTTCGCTGACTGGAAAGTCAAAGGAACGGGGTTCCCTAACCTGCTGAATTCACGAAATGAAAAACCTCGAAGTAAACTCCATTTCGGAGTTTCAAAGATCGAGAGTTGGAGATGTCAAAGAATATTAACCATAGGAATATTGAAATCGCGATATGTAAAATCGTGACTTAATCTGAGCCTTCAGATCAAGGTTTGATCTGGATCATTGATCACAGTCCATTTTGGAGTTTCACAGATCAAGAGTTGGAGATGTCAAAGAATATTAACCACAGGAATCCCGAAATCGCGATATGCGAAATCGTGACTTAATCTGAGTCGTCAGATCAAGGTGTGATCTGGACCATTAATCCGACTCCATTTCAGAGTTTCGCGGATCGGGACTTTGAAGTGACAAGAACATTGAACATCAAGAATGTTGAAATCATGAAATGATCTGAGCCGTCAGATCAAGTGTTGATCAGGACCGTTGATCCCATGCCATTTTGGGGTTTCAGGGATCGCAACTTGGAGAGTCAAGATGCCTCATCTCCAGATTCACGAAATGTGAAATTGCAAAAGCACCTTATGCATAAGGTTGTGGTCACAGCCCTTGGTCACATCAGCGAGAGATGGAGGAAAGAGCTAGAGCAACCAAACTCCTTTTTGGGGATCGTGACTGGGAATGTCGAGACACATGGTCACATGAATGTCGAATGGCCAAATGCCAAAATGCAAAAATGAATGCAAGATCCCATGGAATCAATCCAACGGTGAAGGTGAATTTGAACAAGATCAGAGGGCTACTGTAGCATGACATAGTGTAACTACCAGAAACCACTGATGTTTTCTACCAGAGGACTCGAAGACACTTCGAGATGATTGACAGAGGAGGTGAAGAGTCTCTAGGAATCTTCAAGAGGGATGAAGATGTTCATGGAGGAGATTGATAACTAGATGAGAATTGAAGCCTATAACTGGAACAGAGAAGGTGAGCTCGACTGTCACAGAGAATACGAAGAGTCTCAAACTTCCAGAGAGGCTGAGGAATCTCAGTATAACATATAGTAATGTTGAACGAGTGGTAAACGACCAGAGAAGCTGAAGAGTGACGATGATGATCAGACAGAGCACTCAAGTTGTGGAGGAATTTGGTGTGGAGTGAGCATGCAGAGGCATTGCGAATATTGCATGCACAAAGACAACAGAGACAATAAGAATGCTAAACAAAGAAGAGATAAGGGTTGTCGTTGTGTAGGAGAATTGAGGTGTGTACAAGGAGGCAGAACGGAGGAGCAGAAATGCATAATCAAAAAATGGTGCATTGAAGGGATATGGCACATAGAGCATAAATGGTAGAAGAATAGAAAGTGCTATAGGTGTGAAGAAGACACTGATGTAGATAGGGTAGAGCAGTGTAACAAAACAACAACAGGGCTGGTAAGCCATTGAATAATTTTATATCGGTGTAATAAGTTTTAGTAACAAAGAATTTATAATTCAGGGTGGTTGGGAGGTGCTAGGGAGGACTGGTGTCCTCAAAGTTTCAAGTGGGTTCTTGAACACAGGGAGTTGGTGATTCCTTCTAGTTGGGGCTAGAGAAACCATGGATTTGGTGCTTCCTTCTAGTTGGTGCTAGAGAAACCAGCTTCCTTCTAGTGGGTGCTAGAGAAAACAGAGAGTTGGTGCTCTCAACAAGTTGTAGCCTGCAAAAACAGAGGTTGTAGCCTCACAAAGAGTTGATGCTCATATGTATGATAATGTAAAGAATGTAGATAATACTTATCATATAAAGAAAAAGACGTTTTTACCCTGTATGGATTTCCTCGGGAATTATCTGTCTCTGTTTTTCTCATATATGTGACTGATGTTGAATGTGCCTTTTCTTATTTCCCATTATTCTGATCATCATTGAGTGCCCTGTAAATATTTTAAAAGAAGCATAATTGTTTAAGCACGGTGACAACTGATTCACCCCCCCCTCTTAGTTGTCCAACAAGGTAAAGTGGCAGTTCTTTTTTAATCTCGTTGTGGCACCAATTGTGGTTGCAACTAGGGTTTCTGATTTTGTAGCTGCAACAAACCCTAATCTAATTCTTTTAGCACCTTAAGTAAACCGTTGGACATAATTTTTGGATATTCTAGTGCGCCCTAGCCTAGCCCACCCTCTAGTGTCCTCAGCTAGAAAATTTTCAAGTTTGATTTTTTGGTCAAAGTCAAATTCAAGCGTTGAATGGTCAAAGTCAAAGTCAAAGGTTGAATTTTGGTCAAAGTTGAAATTTTATAGATTTTAAATTGTTTTAATCATTGAACCTTTTGATTCATTTTCTAACCTCTTCTTGTCAATATGTTGTCTAGTTTCATATTAGAAGGCAAGTTGAACAATGCTGCAAATTTCAAAGGTATGCACTTGTATATGCTTTTCATGTTATATCATCCAGAAAAGAATGAGTGTGCTTTGCAGGGAATGTACAAGAGACCTTGTCAAAGGAATGATCTTCGATTCAATATATTCAGAGGAACAAGTTGTTGAGGCTCCAGGTTTTAGGTTTGATTGATCAAATTGTTTATTTTCAATTTGCACATATCAAGTTTGATAGTTTTTATAGTTGTGACAACAATACTTGAAATATTCTATTACTGCTAGGTATACTTGGATTCATATAAGTAGTACTGATATATATTCTTATTGCACTTTTTTTCAAAATGATCTAACATCTCCTTTAGGATACATTTCTTATCCTTGGGCAGGTCGCGTTGGTAATCCTATGATGATTACGATCCTTGTTATCTTAGATACTTTCTTATGAAAATTCTATTGGAAATACTTTTTCTCTTATTGTTATTATTCTGGGAAGGTCAGAAGAAATAGCTCTGAGAAGGAGTTAGAGTGACATTTTCAAACATGGAGCATATGAATACATCTAGTGGTGAGGAAGGTGATCTCACCAAGTACTAATTCTAAAGGAAGCATGTAAAAAAAAAAGAGTTTTGATCAGATATACTCAGATGTGTGTGGACCAATGTCAACCTCCTCACTAAGGAGAGTACACCTCAAATAATTTCAATATAGTCTACAGGAAGGTCAGGATTAGGAGGGAGCTTACTACTCCCTACAATCCTTGGCAAAATGGTGCAACATAAAGAAATAACCAATCCATTGAAGAATATATTAATGTAAATTATGAATGACCATAATCTATCCATGTTTCTATGGGGAGAAGTAGCTATGATAGTCGTATATGTTCATAATAGAAATCATCATCATATATTGCAGAACATGACTCCAAAAGAATCCAAGTGTTGAATAGTTGAGGATATTTGGCTATCTTGTCTAGATTCATGTTCCCAAGTACAAAAGAAAGAAGTGGGAAACTTTAGGAAAGAAGGGAATATTCGTTGGATTAGTGAGTCATCAAAATCTTACAGAACCTATATTCCAGGTCAACATAAGGTTGAAATCAACGAAGATGTGAATTTTGATGAAAATATTCTCTCTAGGAAATCTATAGAAGATTCCATGGATCCCAATGATGAAGAAGAACATGAAGGTCCCAAGGAAGAAACTACATGTTCTATAGAACATCGCAATGCAGAACCTTCCACCTTTGAAGAAGAAATCAAGAAGAAATAAGGGAAGGAAGCTATGATGGAAAGTTTGTAGTCACTTCAAAATGGTCTTACAAGATAAAGTATACAGTGGATGGAAGTATCGATAGATACAAGGCATGATTACTGGATAGAGGGTTCTCCCAACATGAGGGAGAATATTGTGATAAGACATTTTATTCGGTTTCTAGATACACCTCTATTCTTATGCAACATCCATGGGTTGTAGTTTACATCAAATGGATGTAAAGCCCACTTTTCTCAATGGAGTAATTGATGAATAAGAATACATAGATAAAATTCAAGGTTTTGAGGTACACCCGAGAGAAACCCATGTATGCAGATTAAAGAAGATAGTGTATGGACCCAGAAAAAATCCAAGAGCTTGGTATGCACGAATTGATAGTTACCTGAAAAGGATTGGATTTTCCAAGAGATATGTTGATCCATATCCTTGTTACAAGGTTTTGAATGATGCACCTGTAATACGACTACTATATGTTGATTATTCATTTTTGATAGATGCAGAGCCTATCATTATTAATTGTAAGACAGAGTTAGCCTCTGAATTCGACATGAAGGATCTTGGTCTCATGCATTATTATTTTGGGCTAGAAGTATAGCACAAGCATGGTGAAATCATCATGTGGCAAGGGAGGTATGTTGTAGACATCCTTCAGAAGTTTGAGATGATGGATTAAAAATCCATGACAACTCCCATGGTGATAGATCTAAAGAAGATGAGAGACTTTGATCCAGTAGAATTGTCCCTATATCGACAGTTGATTGGCTCATTGATGTTGTTGTTCCTGAGTTTATACTTTAAGGCTCTAAAGTATATCGTCAAGGCATCTGAAAAGGTAGAGATAGTTAAAGGGTAAAAAGATCAGTTTAATGGAAAGAGAGATCAAAGTTGGTTCCTTAACTGTCTTTGTCTAGCTTCCCATTGTTCTTGGATGCTAATATCCCTTTCAATCACAGCCCATAAACATTCAATTCTACCCGTGTATTTGTTGTTTGTAAGATGGTATTGAATAGGTTTAACGCAATGCTTGTCTGATCAGATAGACCAGGTTCTATATTAGGTTGTCTGGTAACTTGAACAGTCATGAAAGCTAAGGGTTTCCTTTTTGTAAGTCAAAATTATTTTCAAGGGTCACAAATTTTTGGTTTGAATTAATAAAAATAAAACCTCCAAGTTATGAATTAATAGTATAATAGAAATAAAGGTCGTTTCTAGTATCTGAGTCAAATTTAAAAGAGACGGTACATGGAATGAAGAAAGAAAAAGAAATACATAGCTGTATAACAAAAATGAGGCATCAATTAAAGAGGAATCTCATTTTATGCTAATAGAAGAAAGAGGGATGATAACTTTGAAGAAGTATACAATTTCAGAGTTCTAAAATGTTCATAGCTCTTATATCCATTGATAGCTGATACAGAGGAAAAACTGCAAACGGTTAGATAATCTGACTATTCGATCACCACAATAGAAGTTGCATCATGAAAGAATTCAACAAAGGTATGAAATAAAAGATGGAATGACAGAGAAACACATAACTCAGGCTTGACAAGATTTGGAATCTTCAATCTATATTGTATTAATTATGGCAAAATGAAATTTTCTCTTTACAATCCCATCCAGAAAAAAGCCTCTTCTTAGTCTTGAAAAGTTATATTTATACAAAACTACCAATCTTAAGACGGTTGGTGATTTCCTAATTCCTAGTGACTAACTATTTGTTAAAAAATAGATCAAAAACTGTTTGCGTGATCTTCTCCTTTTTTCTTTTTTTTTGGAAGTAAAGATCTTCCAAATGATACTTTTACTTTGTTGATGACTTTCCTTATTTTGATCCAATACATTCAATGCATCTCTCCAAGAACTGTGTAAAATTTCTAGGGTGTTATGGAAGATCTTTTGTTTCGAACAGATAAACATTTCTCTATATCTTGGAAAGACGGTCTTCAAATCCTTTATCTGCAAACTTTATCGACTACCATTTTAAGTTGGGCTCAACTAACAACCTGTCTATTAGGGTGACATCCATTTCTCTTAGCTGTGAAATTTCTATTTGAATTTCACTCAAATTTTCTCTAAAATTTAATTGATGTCTTACAATATTAATCTGTCCCAGAAGTCCTGTACAATTGCCTTTTCCAATATTCAACGACCCTTTGTCTAAAAGATAAAAAAATTATTCACAGTCATCTCTCATTTCCTTGACTATTCTTTTGTTTTCAGTTATGTTGGTTTCACATAGCTTGAGCATGATGTCGCCTCTAATTTGCTCTGTGGTTGATATTTTCATAGTTTTAGATGTCTCTTCACTTGCTGAATATATGATTGCCTTTTGGAGAGTAACCCTTGTTGCTTTGGCTTCTTTTTCCTTCAGGATAATATTATCAAAGGCATTGTTCACTTCTTGAAAGTAACTCTGAATAATCTCTATCTTGGAAATCAATTTATGTTGTTCAACTTCTATTTTTGAATGCACTTCCAGTGACTGGGCCTAGAAAGATTTTAGATATATGACCTGACCTTCCATCAAATTTAACCTAGCCTGTAACTGTTATGCATGCTCCTTTTTCTAAGCAACCTGTACCTGACTTGCTTGTATCTTCTGGTTCATTTCATCCAGGCTTGTTTTGAGTAATTGAATTTCTAGCCTTTCGGCAGCCCTGGTCTGCTCCAAGATTTTACTCACCTCTTCTCTGATGTTCTCCTCAGAATTCTTTAACTGATCTTGTAATTGAGATATCATGTTATCACTCTTCTTTATCCTCGTTCTCATGTTTCCCATAGTAAAAAAGTTTGTTGTGTCCATGGCTCCCATAGAACCGGCTATCTCTGTAGTGAAATCCTCCTCCTCCAAATTTTGTCCATCTATCAATACTTTATGACTTTTTACTATATTCCCCTCCTTCTTATGCAGCTCTTTTTTCAAGACGGCCTTCCTTTTTCTACTGAAAAAATAATCAGAAGGAGGAATCTCATCTATGGGGATAGAGGTGAGGTCATCAACAAATAGAGCTCCTGTCTATGGGAATCCAAAAGCAGATTGTAAGGGGGTTAAGGAAGCTATGGGACTTCCTATCTCTGTAGATCCTTTCCCTCATATTTCCTTAGGTGTATTGACATCAACACCAGGTGACAAAGGGGGAGTAAGCTTGTTTGACTTGGGTGGTCTCCCAGACATTTTCTCTGCTTGGTCTCTGACTTTTTGTCTGTAAGGTCTCTTTGTTTGGTGGGAGCCTTTTCGTATCCCATGGGACTTTTTCGGGATTACCCTTCTTCTTTGCTTCCTGTTCAAAACCTGTGGGAATACTTTCTTGCTCCTGGGGGAGGGTGATTGTTTCTCCTTGCAATACTTTGGGTAGACCACTATGTCTATGCTTTTGAAAGGTTTGAAATCTATCTTGCAAGTCAGACGATAGTGTCTGTACTCGTTCTAACACCTCTTTATAAGTTTTATTCCCTTTGAACATGCCATCCCAAGGGGACTCCTCATGTTCATATGCTTTCATACTGTAGTGTATGAAATGTTTGTTCACTAGTTGATAAGTGTCATGCCTTTTGTACTCAATATTTAACAATTTGACTTCTTCGAGTGCTTCTGCTTCCACCTTGGAATGGCCCAAATTTTGTAGTGAAAATTTCCTGATGTGCAGAGGGAAGATTGGCCAGTACTTCTTTTGAGCCACCTTTAACTCTATTCTGATACCACATTTCACTATTTGGTGTGCTACTTCCCTACACACCAGTCTATCTGGGGGGGATTTTGGAAGCACATGAGGGGGGATTGAGCACCCATAAACCATGATGTAGGAGAAGCTTTCTTCAATGAACCAGTCTGTTATTGGCTTGAGGTTTTTTAAAAATATTTTAGAAATGAAAGGAGGTTCATAGCCGAAAAAAATTTTATGCATTGGTATTACCACGAAATGACAAATTTCGTGAAATGATTTTTTTGCGTTTTCTTCCCACGGCTCAGAGTGATACTCATGAATGGGTTTGAGGCAGGTTATGTTCCAACTCCAATTCATCAGGGGGAATGGAGTCATTAAAAAAATTGTGTGCATGATGTATGCCGACATGTAAAAGGCCATTGGTTGACCTCGGGATCTTGCAGCTTTGTAATCTGAAACCTCTTTGGCTATGTTATCGGATAAAATCTAGTCCTAGTTGAAACTATATCCTTCTGATGCTTCCTCTAAAAAGGGCACCCACTCTGCAGGGAAATGACAAGGATTCTTTTTGTCGAAGAATCTGCATAGCATCATGGCTACATAAACCATGTACTCATTCAAAGAATCTGTGGCATAAATTTTGTGGGTATCGGCCCTAAATTTTGATGGACATCTCCAGCAGCCTTTGATTAAATCAGGGTAAGTTTGGTTTGCCTCAATGCATTCCTTTCTCTAAAATTCAGCTATAAATTCGACATTGTAAATGAATTTAGGATTGGGTGAGAGTTTGTACATAACCTAGATATGTTCAAGTCTAAATGAGTCGATAATGGCCCCTTGATCATTTAAAATGCTTCTTATTGGAATATCAACCTTCTCTAAAGCCCAACTGATCATATCATTGTATTCCATGAGCCATGAGCGTGCTGCAATCTTGTGAAGTTCTGATTCTGCTATGTCCCAAAGGTGATTCTCAGAATCATTAGGGGAATTTTTTATCTCGTAGTCCAGATTTTCATAGATTTGTCTCCATTATTTGATCGAGTCGATAGCATGTGGAGTGTTGTCGGATATGACATCTCCCTCCGGGCTGTAAATCTCATTTGTATCTTCACTCTTCTTGGGTCCCTTCTTTGGTGCCATAACTTTCATATTGGAACAAAAACCTGTCACAGAAGAGAGGTGTGTAAGCTCGACTGGATCGGACTTATTCTTGATAGAAAGAGAAAGAATAAGGTTCAAATCACAAACCTTTAATTTTCCTTTAACTCATTTTATGGTGAAAGTATTGACGCAGCTGCCAAGAATTTAATACCTTTAATGTAGAGAATATTTCTGAGATACGCATTTGTGTCACAAAAATCACCAGCTATCCATTATTAATATGGTCGTATTTCGGCTATTCTAAAATCAAAATTTGAAAGATCTTGTTCAACGAATCCCAAAAAATGAAAATACCTAAGAAGTTTAACTACCATTAAATGTATTTTTAAAAAGAATTTAGTTCATTTTAAACATTGATTTTGAGTCGAGAATTGACGTTTTGGGGTTTCGGGAATCTCCCTTACATGAGGTGTGTCACCACTAAACCCTGAATCTCGAAATCGCGATGAGATAAGTTTGGGCCTTATCTTTGGTATTGAGTCGGGACTTTATGTTTTGGGGTTTCGGGGATCTCGCTTACATGAGGTATGTCACCACTAAACCCCAAATCCCAAAATCGTGATGATATTAGTTTGGGCCTTAACTTTGGTATTAGTAATTTAATTAATCAAGATCAAGAACTAACTTCCATTTTTTTCAAGAAATTAGGGATCGGGATTTTGTGAATCGAAATGTATTGAAAACGTGTTGTTCTGAGTGAACCTGAATCCGGAAAGGTTAAAATATAGTTAATTAACTCCTTTAGGGTTTTAATTTATCGTGATTAAAAATAATTTACAAAACGTGTGTCGAGACTTTAAAAACACTTGAGATTTTTGTCTTTTATTATTAAAAAATAAAGCCATTTCAGGATTTCGGTACCGGGCTTTTGGGACTGATAGCGAGGATTATACCTTATGAAAAGCCAAATCCCGGAAAAGAAAAGTTTTAGTCTTAGAGATAAAAACTTTAAGACCTAGTTTCAACATAGGCTCCAATTGGGGACCTCATCTCCTTGTGGGACGTGGAGAACAAGCGGACTTAGTGCCTTTTACTGGGTAAATGGGGTCAGTTATTCCAGTCTGTGAGACATAGTTGTGAAAACCATACCAAGAGGATAAAGATTTCAACCTTAAATTTGGAAAACTTTCAAGATTAAAATGTTCAACAATCTCGAGATAGCCTCACATAGATTTCCCTTTCTAAAACTGACCTCAGACTTGTGCAAGATAATCGAAACAAGATTAGTCGTTCTACCAGTTTTTATTTGATCGTATTCGCATCAATAGATTCTTAGAGTGTAATCTGGAATCCCATAATCTTAGAGTGTAATCTGGTTGAAAGAAGAAAATTACCAGAGAATCTTGCAATTTCTGTATAATAGCCTTGTCCGGTATGTAGACATTGCTTCACTACCAGTGGGCTTGTTCAATACCCCGGTGAAGTTATCAGATTTTCCACATTGAATTTCCTTTCACCACTTCATTATTTTTAGCATTTAAATGCTGAGATGAGGGAATCATATAATGAATTTCCTTTCATCATCTCTTTAGATTAGATGGGGGCAATCGATAATGAATTTCCTTTCACCATCTCTTTATATACACTTTTGTTATGAAGTGGGGGAAATCAATAAGTATGTAACATACTCAGGGAAAATATATTGCTTAAATTTTATTTTATTTTACAGCAAAGATATGTCAACTTATTTAAATAGCTTCGGACTAAACTTCTTTTGGCCCTCAGACACTTTAACTTTATGGAGAATCTTGGGGAAAATTTATTAATATTTTTTAGGGACTTCCCTTGAGCGAAAATGATCATTTTATTTCTCCTAGAATGACTAAAAAGGTTAGGATTAGCCCAGACATACTTCCAGTTCAACCAAAGTTTAGGAGAAACATAGACTTTTACCTATCCTCGCTTTGAAAGTTAGTCTGAACATTTCCAAAATTAAGATGGGACTTTTTTCTTATTTTTTTTTTTAGAGACTAAAGGGAAAAAGTCAGGGTTAGGTGAAGAGTAAGCTTGATAGTGATCAAAGGGAAAAGGTGAGAGAACCTCGAAAACTTAGGAGTGCTAACGAGTATTATTTATTTATCTTCTTTTTTTTTACTGTCGTGAAATTTTGCATCTTGACGCAAGTCACCCTCAGCGACAACCCGCTCACACCAGGACCTTCTTCGTCTCAGGCCCGAAGAGTCAAAGAACTCTTCCAACTCCTCTCAGGAGTTATCACTACCCATAGCACTCCTTTCTGACCTCCCTCCAAAATTGGGAAATCAGAATTTGCGATTTCGCGAGTCCCGTGAGCACAGTTCACATGCAACCCAATACCTCGAACCCTGATGGTCAAAGAGTCAACGGCTTCGTTCTTATCGGGGATTTCCCTATCAGGAAATTGGCACCTACGATACTGCGATTCACATACACGGTAAGTTCCTGAATCCCAAAATTCGATGGCACATGCGTTGCCTCCCTGCCACGTCACCTTTTCTCTCCACTATATTGGGAATCGCGGGATCGCGATTTCAAAGTTCGTGATACTTGTGTTTTTGGAAAACCCCGAATGCTGAACCCCGAGTCCTAGGGATCTCATGCCATGTGTCTCTGTATGATCGACGGCTCCGATTAATTCGAAAAATCGCTCCTCGCGATTTCAAAGGGTATGGAATTCTTGTCTACACAAACCCCGATATGCCGATATGCAATGGCTATGGGTTCTTCCTGCACCCAAGAGTTAAATTCCTCGCTACTTCTCCATGATCTGATGGTCTGTGGGACTTCACGATTCTCCACAACGATCCCTAGCCGTTGATTATCCTTCTTGAGGATTTCTCTTGCTCCAAAGCTTCGTTTCTGTTCAAGCCCCTCCTGGGTCCTTCTCCTACGGTATCAAGAAGGAACTATTCCTCCTGAGCTTGTAGGCTCTGATTCCCTCAGAGACCTTTCGCACACTCTATGTGCTCAACCTTCAACGGTTCTCTAAGAGTCGAATTCTTTCAGGTCCTGTGCACTAACAGCCACAGTAGCCCCTATTCTCCCATGCTCTGTCTAACTGTTGAGATTTCAACTCCGGCCTGCGCTTCTTCCGCACACTCTAATAACCCAATTCAACTTCTGGGCAGATGAGAATAAGAGTTTAACTATCTAGCCTCATCAACGCACTCTATGCATATGAATTCCACTGCACTCTATGCAGGAATCCCCTGGCTTAGATAGAGAAACAATTGAAACTCATTCTCCTCTTTCTCACAGATTTCTAATCAACTATGAAATCACATATGCAGCATATCAAAGAAAACTTATGACAGAAAGCAAACATACATGATCATAATATCAACACAGAGAAACAACACAAACCATGAAAGTGAATCAAAGACTTCCTTCTATTAATTCAATCTGTACATGGGTGTTCTTCACCAGTTCTCTGCTCTACTCTTCTCTTGCTCCTGTTTGATAATTGCTAATGTTACAATGTACAAAGGAGGGTGCCTATATTCCGTTTTCCCTCTCGAATTCTACAACTATCAAATCTACAATAAATTCCTATCTAATAGCATTAAAACTATTAAATGCCTCAGCTACCTAAGGACGTGAGCTTAAAGGCTCACGGTCCATTTACAATATACATAATGCGCTCCTTATGAATGCCTTCATCTAAAGGGCGGCGCAACAACTTTCCAAAGCATTTCAAAATTTTTGTGCTGGTGCTATCCAGCTGTTTCCTCTAAATGTGCTAGCTCACTTGATGAGTGAGAGATGCTCCTGCATCACATCTCGTTCATTTGTACCTCTTAGGACCTTTTTAACTCAGGTTCCCAAGTCAGAGTTAATACCTTAGTAGTTCGTCATATTTACAGCCAGAAGATTGTTTACTTATTACCTTTTTGGTAAGTATTTATCATGATTATTCATGCAGATTACCCCTGTAGTATAGTTGATCTCTTGAGTCCTTAATTCTTTTCCTGTGAATAAAATGACCTGATAACTATCAAACACTCATACCAATTTTGTGAACTGCTAGATTCGAACTGTTTTGTATTGCCATTTTCTGAAAAAAACTTAAATATTTTTATTTTTTTTTGAATCCTCAATCAAACTTACCGAAAGCAAAGTAGCTATAAAGAAAACATGAAAAAAAAACGGTATGTACAATGAAAGTTCGAAAACATATTACTGCATGTAGTGTTTAAGGTATCTCCCATTTACAGGGGCGCTCAGAATGTCTCCATTGAGATTTTCTAATGAAAAAAAAAATTCTCCTTTTGAGGCCGAGACTCTATAAGGGATAGACTAGATCGAATCGAACATGTTGTGTTTGTCAATGTATTCTCTTCTAGCTTCCCATTTTAGTACCAGATCTCCAGGGAGGAAATCTCTATCCTTATCCTTTTGATCGAATAAAGCCTTCATCTTATCCTGATATCTCTGCAACATTTCATTTACTTCTGCTCTATTTTGCTGAAATTTGACCAGTTGGTTTTGTCTCCTGGTAATGTCATTAGGTTCTTCGTTTGAATTTTGCCAAATATTCATTACTGGCAGAGCAAGATTGATTGGTAAAATAACATCAGTTCCATATACCATCTGAAAAGGGGACATTCCAATTTCCCTTTTGGTACTTATCCTATTGGCCCATAGAGCGTATTTCAAATGGATATGCCACGTCTTCTTGTTCTCGGTCAATATTTTTTTTATCACGGTTGTCAAACTTTTGTTAGATGACTCAGCTAAATCGTTGCCCTGCAGATAATAAGCTGTGGAGTGTCCTAATATGATGTTGAATTTTTGGCAAAATCTTATCATATCCATAGATTTAAATGCGTGTTCATTGTCAGTGACTATCTTTCGGGTACAACCGAATCTGGATAAAATATTTTCTTCTAGAAAATTGATTACAACTGTGTCATTTGTGTTTCTCATGGGAATAGCTTCCTCCCACTTAGTAAAATAGTCCGTTGCAGTTAGAATCCACCTGTGTTGAGCACTGGAATGTGGGTGAATCTCTCCGATGAAATCAAGACTCCATTGCTGAAAAGGGGCTTTGGTTTTAACTGGAATTAGAGGTAAAGATGGGACTTTTTGTTTACCTATAAACAACTAACAGGGAATACAAGTTCGGACTTTGGTGTTTACATCTGTGAAAAGTTTGGGCCAGTAATATCTAGGTCTTAATATTTTATAAGTTGTGGCTCACCAAGCATGTTGTCCTCCACACACTCCCTCATGGAACTCATCTATTACCTTTTCAGTTTCAGTCTCAACTAAACAACTCAGCAAGAAACCCAGGGGATCCTTCCAATATAATTTTTCGTCTATAATACAATATTTTATAGCATGTAGCTTCAATGTCCTGGCTTTAGATGGGGTTAGTTCACTAGGGCATTGAAGAGTCAATAGGTAAGAAACAATATCACGGTACCAGAATGAAGAAGAAAACTTGTCTTCTATCTCAACCATAGGTGTAGCGAAATTGAGTTCATTTATCTCTAGGAAATCCTCGTTTTCTTGTAACTGATTTATTCTGAGTGCCTACAAGTTGGATTCGGCTAACAATTTAGCCAGACCCTGGCCTTTAATGAGTTTTGTTTTTTTGACTTCAATATAGAGCTCCTTAATCTTAGCTAGCCATCTTCCTCTTCTCCCATCACTATCCAGTTGAACCAGTATGTCTTTGACAGAGCTTGTAGAGACATAGGCTATGATCTTCGAATGTAATACGTACTTTCTAAAGGCCTTAATAGCCTTTACCATTGAGTAAGCTTGTTTTTCTAGTATATTATATTTCAAATTAGCATCTCTCATACTTTTACTGAAAAAAGCAATGGGTTGTTCAATACCTTCTTCGTTTTTCTGTAACAATACAACTGTGATAGTGTGTTCAGAAGCAAAGGAAAAAAAAAAAAAAAAAAAATTGTAATCAGGATTTTCCAAGACTGGTGCTTCACTAATAACTTTCTTGATTCATTGAAAATATGCTTTGGCTTCTCTTGTCCACTTCATCACATTGTTCTTTTTCAACATATTTGTGATCAACTTCACAATTTCAGCAAAGTTAGGGATGAATCTTCTCAAGAAATTTATTTTTCCTAAGAAAGATTGAATTTCTTTTACATTTCTTGGGATATTTATAGTATCTATTTCTTAAATTATTTTGGGATCGATTTTGATTCTGTCTTTAGACACTACATGACCTAATATATTACCTTCTTGCATAGCGAAATGATATTTTTTGGGATTGAGGGACAAACCAAATTTACGACATTTCTCGAAAGTTTGCTTCAGGTCTACTAGATGTTTCACATCAGATTTTGAAAAAATAGTCAGATCATCGAGATAGATAACAACAAATTTATCTCTCTCACCCATGTAGGCAATGTCCATTGCTCGCTGGAAGGTTTCCCCCACATTCATCAAGCCAAAAGGAATTTTATCGTACATGAAGGTACCCCAAGGGGTAGTGAAAGCCATTTTTTCCTTATCATCTTGGTGTACTGCGATCTGATTGTAACCTAAAAAACCATCAATCATTGACATTTTGTTAGCTCCAACTACTTTCTCTAAAACATGGTCCATCTTAGGCAATGAATAATTTTCTTTGAGTGATGATCGGTTCACGTTTCTAAAATCAACACACAGTCTGATTTCGCCATTTTTCTTTCTTACTAGGACTAAATTAGCCACCCACTCGAAATATCTTAGTGGGACGATGATTTTGGCATCTAATAGTTTTTTGACTTCTTTTTCTATTATTGGTAGCAGGAT
This sequence comes from Picea engelmannii, assembly GCA_009831015.1. Taxonomy (NCBI): domain Eukaryota; kingdom Viridiplantae; phylum Streptophyta; class Pinopsida; order Pinales; family Pinaceae; genus Picea; species Picea engelmannii. Next base: position 834,646 of record ML784312.1, read on the forward strand.
AGGGTTTATCTGTCTAAGTTTCTGTTTAAAAGGCTTCACACCAGGTTTCAAAGGAATTTTATGTTTGATTATATAAGTATCATAAGTTCTCAATTCGTCATAAGACCAAGTGAAAACGTCTTTATATTTTCTAAACAACTTAGCGTATTTACTTTTGGTTTATGGGGATAGGTATTTGGATAGTTTCACCAACCGAGGGTTTTCTTTGGTACCTATGTCATAGTCTTCAACCTCTTAAGGCTGAAGTTGTAAAGTGGATCTTAAAGGGATGTCATTTTGATTAAATAACCTTCCCAAGGGAATCAGGCCCTTGGGCATCTGGTTATTTTTTAGAACAAGAATTCGATGATTAGCGATTTTATCGTGGAATTCTTGGGGGTATTCCCCTTCCTACATGATCGAAACAGGATCATTTTGGTTTTCTTGGTTGGCATGCGTTTCGGCAAACTCGTCTATTGATTCTAAAAATTTGCACAGCTATTCATCGTCCTCAAAAAAATTCCAATGTTGTATGTTATTTGGTATGTAAGGTCGATGTCTCATTTGTATATGGTACTTTAGTTTGAAAGTGGTGGGAGGTGTTAATGTTAAGGCTGCTTTGGCTAACACATCAGCCTATTGGTTTTCAGTTCTTAGATGTAGTGGACTTTGACAGAGGAGAAGAAATTTTCGATTAGATCCCAGATGCAATTCCTGTAAGACCTCAACCTAAGATGTTTGGCCTAGTACTGTCGGTTTAACTATTTTATGGTTAGCTCAGTGTCACCAAAGATTTCAAGGTTTTTCATTTTCATTCTCCTAGCGACTTCTAACCCTAACACTAAGGCTTCATGCTCACATACATCATTAGTGTGTCCCACATTCCACTATAGTCTATAGGAAAAGGGGATCATGAATTAATTATCAAGGGCCACAAGGAGTGCCCCAGCTCCAGCTCCAAAGTAGGATGAAGTGTCGTCAAAAAACATCTTCCACACACCAATGCTATATACATTTTTTTTTTCTTTTACTATTTTTTCTTCTATACAACTTTCATCTATACCTAAAACAATATCATCATCAATGGATAAAATACAATTACCTAAATCTTGATTTGTAATATATACAAGGTGGTTATTCAGGTTGCATGGATCACTTGCCATGAATGCCAACCTGGTTTCTCTATACAGGCGCGTGAACTGTCCTCCAAAAACTAGAATCGTAGCATATGTCATGTCAAGCTGGAGAGATCCCCCAAGCTTCGCACCCCGGGATCTGGATAACAACACACCATCTTTCAGAGGGATATCGGTGACCACTACATCCATGAGAATGTTTTTCATAGGTATTTGTGCTAGATTTACCACCAAGTCTTTATTCATGCCTATACATTTAACTTTTCTTGAATCGAATGAATATAAATCTCCAGAAGGCATAGTGATTTTGAGACCCAATTTATCCATAATGGATTTAGGAATTACATTGTGGGATGCTCCAGAATCGAGCATACAGTTATGGGTTAGTTGGTCGAACAAGGTTAACGTGATATAGAAGGGGGCAACAGTGTCTTTGGCGCGTTAAAAATGTGGACCAAAGACTATGTTCGACTTGTCATCTTCTAAGCTAATGACATCAGCTTGGCTTTCTTCTTCTAAAAAAATAATCATCTTGGCAATTTGTTTTTTGTAGATTGGGTTTTTTGCTAGCTTGACAAGAGGTATGGGGATCTTGATTTTATTGATTTCATTTTCTAGATTAAAATTCCCCGCAATTTTGTCGTTCTCTATGGTTTGGGCTTCAATCCCCATCTTATCATCTTTCTTTTGTGGTGAAGGTTTCATTTTAGTTGTAGGAGATTTCTCTTTCTGTGTTTTGACTGTGGGTGTTTCAGCTGCCTTAGTCTTCGTAGGCTATATGTCAGTTATGTTAGTTTTTTTATTTTGCTTTTTAGCATTTTTTGAAACTGTCTAGTTTTTCTTGCCCCTTGGCAAGATCTTTTTTGTTTGGGAATTGTGAGAATCTTGTTTCTAGGCCTTAGATTGTACTTCTGGTGAAGCTCGTCCATTATACCATCAAAAGTACTATTGTTTATTTCATTTTCCAATCTATTTTCTTTATTTAATAATTTTCATAATCTTGTCTCAATAAATAGGGTTGTGGCTCATCATCACCTAGATTGTTTATATCTTCCTCTAATTCCTTGAAATCTTCTAAGTCTTCCTCTCCAATGAAGTTTTCACTCTTGAGGGGTTTGGGATTTTTTGATAATCATTCTTAATCTGTCTTTGTGGGGCTTGAGGATTGGGATTCCTTCTGAAATTCTTTCTGGGAAAATGGTCATTTTTTGTTTGATCTAATTCCATTTTTGAAATCTTATTAGATAGTTCTTTAATTATTTTGGCCATGTCATCCATTTTGTCTCCTAGAGATATTCCTGACCCAGAAGATCCTCCTTGTTCTCTGTACCTTCTGGTTTCTTTGTTTCCAGTCTCCGTTTTGGCTTTTAGCTTTCCTGAAGACATCATGTTTGATTCAATTTCTAGGGCATCGTCTTGCATCTTGGTGAGGTCTAGTGATCTCCTCTCTCTTAATAGTAGGGTGAAATCAGAGTCGAAAGCTCCAGCGAAAGTTACTTTCGTTGCAGGCTGAGAAGGTTTGACCTCGATGGGAATTTTATTACACAATTTATTAAACCTTTGGGTGAACTCGAGAACTTATTCATATTTTTTCTTTCTAAGAGCCCTGAATTCAGTCAGATAATAGAGGTGATCTTTCCTTTCTCCCCATTGTCTGATGAAAACACTTTCAAGTTCATCGTATGACCTTAAAGATCTCGCTGTTAAGCCTCGGAACCAAGTTATGACCTGCCCTTTGAAATTTTGTACTAAGAGTATAGAGTAGACATCTTTGTGTTCAAGTCCTAGGATATTAGCAAATTGGTCAAAGAAATTGATGTGTTCTTGTGCAGTTAAATCACCTTCTCCTGTGAATTTTGGGATATTTTTCATGTAATTTTCTGGAAGGTCATGTAGGGGAACTGGGAGGACAAGAGGGGGATATCTGGTATCCCACCTTAGCAAAAATTCCAGGGAGTGGTACTTGGCCTCTTTTCGCTCCTCCTACTGCACCACCTACAACACCGCCTCCAGCCCCCGCACCTCCATGCACATCCATTGATAGATTTGAGGATGAAACTTAGAGTGTATGTGGAGAAAGCTCATGGAATCTTGGTAAGTTTTGGGTTGTGTTTGAATGTGATAGAAAGGTTATGCGTAACTGATCGTCAAGGCATAGGAAACTGGAGAAAGAAGGCCCAAGATGAAAATAACTTGTTTCTCCAGACTCATAAGATGAATATATCGGAGAATGGACAAGGATTAAATCAAGATACACAGAGCATTCGTCAGAGCGCTTGGTAGTAGGAGTGTGCACTTTGGGAAAAGAGAACGTATCAACTGAAAGGGGCAGGGAGACGGATCTCTCAAGTATTCCTATGATGTTTGACCATGTATAATTAGGTTGACATATGGTATGTGTCGGTGAAATGATTTGTCTAAAGGATCTTCTTGATTTCAAAAACTTTTCTGGATCAGATATTGGTGAGGTCTGCTTGTCGTCTAGGTTCTTTCTGCTGTTCTTTCGGAAAAAATCCAGTTTACTTATCGTGGAGTCACCAAGTGAAAGATAAAAGTGTCCTTAGAATTTTTTTCGATCTATGTTCACTATCAAAGAAAGAAGGTGTCAATGTCATTCTTCCCAGGCAAAAGATTTGTTTCTTCGTCCCCGGCAGTGATGCCAAAAAGATGTTGTTCTTGAGTTTATACTTTAAGGCTCTAAAGTATACCATCAAGGCATCTGAAAAGGTAGAGATAGTTAAAGGGTAAAAAGATCATTTTAATGGAAAGCGAGATCAAGTTTGGTTCCTTAACTATCTCTGTCTAGCTTCCCATTTTTCTTGGATGCTAATATCCCTTTCAATCATAGCCCATGAACGTTCAAGTTCTACCCATGTATTTGTTGTTTTTAAGATGGTATTGAATAGGTTAACACAATTCTTGTCTAATCAGATAGACCGGGTTCTATATTAGGTTGTCTGGTAACTGGAACAATCATGAAAGCTAAGGGTTCCTTTTTGTAAGTCAAAGTTATTTTCAAGGGTCACAATTTTCTGGTTTAAATTAATAAAAATAAAACCTCCAAATTATGAATCAATAGTATAAAAAAAATAAAGGCATGTATCTGAGTCAAAAAATATGTATCTGAGTCAAATTTAAAAGAGAGAGTGCATGGAATGAAGAAAGAAAAAGAAATACATAGTTGTATAACAAAATTGAGGCATCAATTAGAGAGGAATCCCATTTTATGCTAATAGAAGAAAGAGGGATGATAACTTCGAAGAAGTATACAATTTTAGAGTTCTAAAATGTTCATAGGTCTTATATCTGATGATATCTAATACGGAGGAAAAACTGCAAACAGTTAGATAATCTGACTGTTTGATCACCACAATAGAAGTTGCATCATGAAAGAATTCAACGAAGGTATGAAATAAAATATGGAATGACAGAGAAACACATAACTAAGGCTTGACAATATATAGAATCTTCAATCTATATTTTATTAATTCTAGCAAAATGAAATTTTCCAGAAAAAAACCTCCTCTTAGTCTTGAAAAGTTATATTTATACAAAACTACCAATCTTAAGACGGTTGGTGATTTCCTAATTCCTAGTGACTAACTGTTTGGTAAAAAATAGATTAGAAACCGTTTGCATGATCTTCTCCTTTTTTTTGTTTTCTTGGAAGTAAATATCTTCCAAATGATACTTTTACTTTGTTGATGACTTTCCTTCTTTTGATCCAATACATTCAATGCATCTCTCCAGGAACTGTGTAAAATTTCTAGGGGTTTCTGGAAGGTCTTTTGCTTCGAATAGATAAAATTTTCTGTGTATCTTGGAAAGACGGTCTTCAACTCCTTTATCTGCAAACTTTATCAACTGTAGTTTTAATTTGGCCTCAACTAACAGCCTGTCTATTAGGGTGACTTCCATTTCTCTTAGGTGTGAAATTTCTATTTGAATTTCACTCAAATTTTCTCTAAAATTTAATTGATGTCTTACAATATTAATCTACCCCAGAAGTCATGTACAATTTCCTTTTCCAATGTTCAATGACCCTTTGTCTAAAAGATCAAAAACTTCTTCGAATTCATCTTTGATTTCCTTGGCTATTCTTTTGTTTTCAGTTATGTCAGTTTCCCATAGCTTGAGCATGATGTCGCCTCTGATTTGCTCTGTGGCTGATATTTTCGTAGTTTTGGATGTCTCTTCACTTGTCAAATATATGATTTCCTTTTGGAGAGTAACCCTTGTTTCTTTGGCTTCTTTTTCCTTCAGGATAATATTATCAAAGGCATTATCTGCTTCTTGAAAGTAACTCTGAATAATCTCTATCTTGGAAATCAATTTCTGTTGTTCAACTTCTATTTTTGAATGCACTTCCAGTGACTGGACCTCGAAATATTTTAGATCTATGACCTGACCTTCCATCAAATTTAACCTAGCCTGTAACTGTTCTTCATGCTCCTTTTGTTGAGAAACCTGTACCTGACTTGCTTGTATCTTATAGTTCATTTCATCCAGGCTTGTTTTGAGTAATTGAATTTCTAGCCTTTCGGCAGCCCTAGTCTGCTCCAAGCTTTTACTCACTTCTTCTTTGATGTTCTCCTCAGCATTCTTTAACTGATATTGTAATTGAGCCATCATGTTATCACTCTTCTTTATCCTCATTCTCGTGTTTCCCACAGTAAAAAAGTTTTTTGTTTCCATGGCTCCCATATAACTTGCTATCTCTATAGTGATATCCTCCTCCTCCAAATTATGTCCATCTGTAATGTCCCCACTTTGGGACATCATCACAGTGCAGAGATTTATTATGACCAGAGTAGCTAGATGGACGTTATAGTGAGTATAGGGGTATTTGAGAGGCATTGTGGGGTCTGACTTGCATTGATCATCATATTCCATCATTATGAGCCATTCCACACAGGTTGGCTTTGGTTTCATTGCATTCCGATGATTTCCATAATTTTCACTATTTTAAACTATAAGTTAATTGAAATCAGTGAAGAGGTCATTTTGGGCACATTAATTGGAGGAACCTCTCAGTGTAATAGCTCATCGGAATCACGAGGAGCAACACTACAGGATGGGATGGCTATAAGTGACTTTCAGTGGCTAGGGAAGCCACAAAGAGAGATAAGGAGATTTTCAGAGGTAAAAAGGTTACTTAATTAATTAAAGTGATTTAATTAATTAATTAAAGTGATTTAATTAATTAGTTAAAGTAATTTAATTAATTAATTAAAGTGATTTAATTAATTAATTAAATATTAATAAAATGAAAGTCACTTTGGAGGGACAAGGTGAGCCAAAAGTATAAAAGGAAGGTAAGGGCATCTACTCTATCATTCATGTCTTTCTATCTTTTGATATCTAGCTTCTAGCTAGTGAGCCCAACATTGGGGGTTTTGAGGGTTTTGACTTAACAAACCCTAGAGGACGATTTGGTGGTGAAAGATTCCACCTAAATTGTCCCAAGATTGGTCTCGTAGATGTAATACGCTCCCACACCATTCTAGTTCCATATCTACTCAGTTACAGGAGGGTTCTACATCAGTTGTATGTGCAGGTAGAGAGAGGGTGCACCATTTGAGGGTTTCCAGCAAGGGGGGCGCACCATCCATTGAGGGAAGTTCCTTATAGGTGGTTGGCAGGGTTTTTGGAGATTCTATCACCTGGTTTCTTCTTGCAGGGTCTTCACCATCATTCCTAGTGCTTTCTGAGAGAGTTTTATGGTACAGATGATTTGCTAGAGCATTGGAATGAATTGAAGAGGAGGAGGGTGTTTCTGAGATTCATATCTAGTCTGTTTGGAGGGGTTACACTTCATATCTGACCCTAAGACTTCACCTAGTGACTTACAGTGTCCCAATCTATATTCCTAGATAATTTCAGAGCATTTGGAGGCCTCCTTCATCAGGGCCAAATTATTAGGGTTTCAGTCATCCAGTGGGGCGTACCATTCAGGGGAGGAGTTCATATCTACAGGGTTTGAGAGGGATCTTGGAGATTTGGGCACCTGGGTTGTTCTTGCCATCACCCGATATAATATGTGGCATCTTTATTGAGGTGATTGGACATCTTTGGTACCAAGGCCGAATTCTTGAGGAGCTTCAGCTATCCAGCAGGACGTGGCATTGGTCTTCATCTCTTATCCAGCCTTGGGAGGCTTATTTTGTATTGTTGGGAGCATTTTGTAGAAGCTCTATTGTCTATCTTCTTGGCCATCTATTGAGCATTCCAAATCAGCATCTTCATTGTAGCTGGTTTCTCTATTTCATGAATAAAAGCAGTTTGAGATGTTTTGGATTGTCTATCGTATTGCATATGGTTGAGGTATGTTCCATGGTCGTCTCTTCTTGTTATTTGTTGCAAACATTCATATAAACACATCAATAAACACTAAGGCCAAAATCAAGAGGTCATTCAGCAAGTAAACACAAGTAAACAAATAGATCAACAAAGTGTTTGACGAAATACCACAACTAGAAAAAGTTTTAAAAAGACACCAAAACTGTAATGATCCATTATGCAAGGATCATCATGATTTTGTTGTCTTTTTAAAACTTTTTCTGGTTGTGGTATTTCGTCAAACACTTTGTTGATATACTTGTTTACTTGTTTTTACTTGCTAAATGACCTCTTGATTTCGGCCTTAGGGTTTATTGATGTGTTTATATGAATGTCTGCAGCAAATAACAAAAAGAGACAACCATGGAACATACCTCAACCATATGCAATATGATAGACAAGCCAAAACATCTCAAACTGCTTTTATTCATGAAATAGAGAAACCTACTACAATGAAGATGTCAATCTGAAATGCTCAATAGATGGCAAAGAAGATAGATAATAGAGTTTCTACAAGATGCTCCCAACAATACAAAATAAGCTTCACAAGGCTAGATAAGAGATGAAGACCAATGCCGCGTCCTGCTGGATAGTTGAAGCTCCTCAACAATTCGGCCCTATTGCCAAAGATGTCCAATCACCTCAAGAAAGATGCCAAATAGTAGATCGGGTGATGGTAATAACAACCCAGGTGCCTGAATCTCCAAGATCCCTCTCAAACCTTGTAGATATGAACTCCTCCCCTGAATGGTGCACCCCACTGGATGACTGAAACCCTAATAATTTGGCCCTGATGAAGGAGGCCTCCAAATTCTCTGAAACTCTCTAGGAATATAGATCAGGACACTGCAAGTCACCAGGTGAAGTCTCAGGGTCATATCTAAAGTGTAACCCCTCCAAACAGACTAGATATGAATCTCAGAAACTCCCCCATTCTCTTCAATTCATCCCAATGCTCTAGCAAATCATCTGTACCATAAAACTCTCTAAGAAACCACTAGGAATGATGGTGAAGACCCTAGAAGAAGAACCCAGGTGATAGAATATCCAAAAACTCTGCCAACCACCTATAATGAACTTCCCTCAATGGATGGTGTGCCCCCCTTGCTGGAAACCCTCAAATGGTGCACCCTCTCTCTACCTGCACATACACCTAATGTAGAACCCTCCTGTAACTAAGTAGATATGGAACTAGAATGGCGTGGGAGTGTATTGCATCTCTGATACCAAGCTTGGGAAAAGTTAGGTGGAATCTTTCACCACCGAATCGTCCTCTAGGGTTTTTTAATTCAAAACCCTCAAAACCCCCAATGATGGGCTCACTAGCTAGAAGCCAGATATCAAAAGATAGAAAGACATTAATGATAGAGTAGAGGCCCTTGCCTTCCTTTTATACTTTTTGGCTCACCTTGTCCCTCCAAAGTGACTTTCATTTTATTAATATTTAATTAATTAATTAAATCACTTTAATTAATTAATTAACCTTTTTACCTCTGAAAAGCTCCTTATCTCTCCTTGTGGCTTCCCTAGCCATTGAAAGTCACTTCTAGCCATCCCATCATGTAGTGTTTCTCCCCCTGATTCCAATGAGCTATTACACTGAGAGGTTTCTCCAATTAATGTGCCCAAAATGACCTCTTCAGTGATTTCAATTAACTTATAGCTCAAAATAGTCAAAATCATGGAAATCGACAGAATGCAATGAAACCAAAGCCAACCTATGCAGAATGTATCATAATGATGGAATATGATGATCAATGCAAACTGGACCCCACAATGCCTCTCAAATACCCCTATACTCGCTATAGCATCCATATGGCTACTCTAGTCATCATAAATCTCTGCACTGTGATGATGTCCCAAAGTGGGGACATTACAGTCCTCCCTACTAGAAAATTGCTTGTCCTCAAGCAATAATCGAATACCCTCAATTATAATGTTAGGATCCCATGTACACCTGTGGGTTACATAGTAGAACCCATCCACAGATGAACAATCACACATGTTTCCCCCTGGGGCCCATATCAAGTCATGAATTGCTAGCCCCTGGGATGCATAATCCTAAAATACACCAACTTCGTGAGTCTCATGTACCTGACACATGGCCTCACCCCAGAGTGATTCCATCCTCCTAGTATCTACCAAGATCCGTTGTATGTGCAGGTAGAGAGAGGGTGCACCATTTCAGGGTTTCCAGTAAGGGGGGCACACCATCTATTGAGGGAAGTTCATTACAGGTGGTTGGCATGGTTTTTGGAGATTCTATCACCTGGGTTCTTCTTCCAAGTTCTTCACCATCACTCATAGTGCTTTCTGAGAGAGTTTTATGGTACAGATAATTTGCTAGAGAATTGGGACGAATTGAAGAGAATGAGAGTGTTTCTGAGATTCATATCTAGTCCATTTGGAGGGGTTACACTTCAGATCTGACCCTGAGACTTAACCTAGTGACTTGTAGTGTCCCAATCTATATTCCTGGAGAGTTTCAGATCATTTGGAGGCCTCCTTCATCAAGGCCGAATTATTAGGGTTTCAGTCATCCAGTGGGGCACACCATTCAGGAGAGTAGTTCATATCTACAGGGTTTGAGAGGGATCTTGGAGATTCGGGAACCTGGGTTGTTCTTTCCATCACCCAGTCTATTGTTTGGCATCTTTCTTGAGGTGATTGGACATCTTTGGCACCAGGGCTGAATTGTTGAGGAGCTTCAACTATCCAGTAGGATGTGGAATATCCATCCTTGGGAGGATTATTTTATATTGTCAGGAGAATTTTGTAGAAGCTCTATTGTCTATCTTCTTGGCCATCTATTGAGCATTCTAGATCGGCATCTTCATTGTAGAAGATTTATCTATTTCATGAATAAAAGTAGTTTGAGATGTTTTGGCTTGTCTATCATATTGCATATGGTTGAGGTATGTTCCATGGTTGTCTCTTCTTGTTATTTGTTGCAAACATTCATATAAACACATCAATATACCCTAAGGCTGAAATCAAGAGGCCATTCAGCAAGTAAACACAAGTAAACAAATAGATCAGCAAAGTGTCTGACGAAATACCACAACCAGAAAAAATTTTAAAAAGACACCAAAACCGTGATGATCCTTGCATAATGGCTTGGGATCATTATAGTGGTATCAGAGCTTAGATTCTTGCCAGCCAGTGGGGATTATTAGAGTTACAATGAATATGGATATTGTTAACAGGATTGAGGAGCGTGCAAGTGAATATGAAACCATCAATAATTGCATGGGGCTATTAACATTCCAATGGTTCCTATCCTATAAAAATCCTAGTTGGAACAAAAAGAAGATTGCAAGTTGGCTCAAGGCAAGGGAGGAAATTAGAGCATCCTTTGGGAGGAACCCCACGCCCATTAGGAGGGGAAAATAGAGAAACCCCACACCCATTAGGATCACGCAACGTTGCTACAGTTGCAAGGTGCCTTGGGAACCTGATCATAGGTGTAGGGGTAAGGGTAAGAAGCATATTGTTGAGGTACAAGAGGACAATGATTATGAGGCATGTGAGGATGGATCAATTGAGGCTTATCTGGAGTAGTCTGATGATGAGAGTGACTCTTGCACAGGGACTAGTGATAGTGACTCTTGCATAGAGGTTGATGATTCTAGCACGCTTGAGGAGGATAGTGACCCTTGTATAGTAGATAGACAGCTCGATGGACAGGATGATAGCACCAGTGTCTCAACAGACATATCACATACTATTGAGGACCTTACACCTCAATAGAGTGGTTACACTAGTGAGGATTCACACATGTTAGCACCTATATATGATGAGCTCCCTACGATGGTCGTGACACATATGTCATCCCTCCAGACACCCCTGATAGCCATGTCACATGAGGAGGTCAGTGGCATGTTAGATAGGGTTGATGAGCCTTGTGTGAGGGATGCACTCCCCATACATGTAGATCCATCAATCCATGAGGAGATACAGGGAGTACAGACAGGGGACCTTACACATACAGATCAGCCTAAGGAGATTGAGTCACAGCTATTGGAGACTCCATTAGTTGAGAAGATTGCAGCGGCTGACAGGTTGATGGAGCACTTACTTCCAGGATCTACCTACAGTGATGAGGATGCACTCTTTAGTAGTCAAGATGACCATAGCACATGTCTGGATACATCTCTATGGGATCCAGACACAGATGACAGTAGCAGATTGAGTTCACAGGAGGATATGGATGCTCATACAGGATACGGTGTGATTAAGGGGGAGATAGCATCTATTGATGGGGTGCAGTGGCATACAGGAGTACCCAACAACTCAGTAGACAGTGGGCAATTCAGCATGTTATCTTATGTAGAGAGTGTCTTTGGCGACTCTAGAGTTGACATTAGCAGGACTAAAAGTGACAGTGAGGGATATGAGGTGGCACCTCAGCATGACTATGATCAGGAGTCACACCACTTAGCAGGACAGTTGAGAGTTAGTGAGGCTATGATCATGACATCCACTAGACATATTGATGACATGCATGCATTACTGGCAGATTACTGTTGGAGAGCATCAGTGGCACATGGTAGTTCAGATGAGGGAATTTCCATGGAGGACTTTCATACTCTCAGGGAGAGAGTATCTATGATGAGGAATGATTACCAACAGTTGTTGATTGATAGGGACTACCTATTTTGGATTGGTGAGATGTATCATGAGGATCTGAGGGAGAAGGAGTTGGATATGGACCAACTCACTCAAGAGTTGGAGAGCACTCGAGGATTCTTGAGAGGCACACAGACAACCCTTCAAGAATCAGAGTCTAGATCAAATGAGTTTCTTGAGGAGATTCGTCAGAGATCCACTTCATCTGTCTTAGTGGACACTCATATGTATCAGTCATTCATGTTGATAGAGGATGTTGGTGATCTAGCAGAGGAGGAACCGTTGATGGAGGACACTTCCACTTGTGTTCTGAGAGCGGTTGACCTCCATGTAGAGGTTGATCTAGCAGTATGCTTAGGATCTATGATGCAACATGAGTTTGCAGGAGACGACATGAGTATGTCGGAGCATATGGTGATGAGGGATAGTTGACAGAGTCATTCCAAAATGTATGGTGGCATTTGGAGAGGTATAGTGACTTGCATGGAGGAGACACACTCAGGGGAGTATGTAGATGTCACTCCTCTGCAGCAGCACATAGTTGTGGGAGATCACCTTCACCATTTCAACAGTTGCATGGGAGATGAGAGATGGAGGTTGGTTGACAAGCAGTTAGAGGGGTTACTTCCGGTTGTACAGGATGGTTGGGATTCGATGATGACCATAGGAGAGCATCTATCATGGATACCAATGGACGAGATTCTAGTCAAATCCTTAGGATTGACCAAATCATGTGACGGCTTCTAGTCCTACAGTTAGCAGCAGGTATGTATGTTATCCTTTTTCAACACATTTATCATTGACAACAGCATGAGGAGGATAGAAGATGAGCACAGAGGGCCTTTGACAGTGATCAGTCTCACACAAGATCAGTTAGATGAGATTGGAAGTGATAAACTTCCAAGTCTGGCATGGGACCCAGTAGTCCGTTTTGTTAGCACGATGTTCATGTTGACCCAAGTTGCACCACAGAGCCACACACTCCACCTTGGTTTGGTTTGGAGTGGGTCTACAGGTACTTGTCCTATGGGGCGAGACCTTTCCTTCCACTTGATCATCATGATAGGGCATGGAGATGTTTGGATAGGTACTTCTTCTACAGAGGTGTCTTCACTGATACAGTTTATGGACAGTAGGTCCAATGGTCACAGGTATTTCAACTGGAGGACCTAAGAGAGGAGGGTTCATGATGTATGTAGGGGGCATATAGTCATGGTCAGAGTAGTGTAGTGTTAGCATGAGAATATTTGACAGAGGTTAGCATGGGAACCAGGGATTGCAGGATTGAGCAGTTCATTGACTGATAGGGAAGAGTCGACCATTGCAGGGGAAATTTATTCTAACTTTCCATTGATCTTCAATGTTGAGAGGAGCGCATCGCTTGCGGGTGCCTCACGAAGCTCTCAAATCACCTCGGTTGGGCATCAGCATGTGAAGTTGATGGAGGCCATGTGGATCTTGGTAGAGACTAGGAGGATGGACTCACTCCCGGATGAGGCCATGTGTTAGGTACAAGAGACTCACAGAGTTGGTGTATTTCAGGATTATGCGTCCCAGGGGCTAGTAGTTCATGACTTGATATGGGACCCAGGGGGCAGCATGTGTGATTGTTCATATTTGGATGGGTTCTACTATGTAACCCACATGTGGACATGGGATCCTGGAATTATACTTGAGCGGATTCGATTATTGCTTGAGGACAAGAAATTTTCTAGCGGGGAGGACTGTAATGTCCCCACTTTGGGACATCATCACAGTGCAGAGATTTATGATGACCAGAGTAGCCATATGGATGTTATAGTGAGTATAGGGGTATTTGAGAGCCATTGTGGGGTCCATCTTGCATTGATCATCATATTCCATCATTATGAGCCATTCTGCACAGGTTGGCTTTGGTTTCGTTGCATTCTAACGATTTCCATGATTTTGACTATTTTGAGCTATAAGTTAATTGAAATCACTGAAGAGGTCATTTTGGGCACATTAATTGGAGGAACCTCTCAGTGTAATAGCTCATTGGAATCTTGAGGAGAAACACTTCAGGATGGTATGGCTAGAAGTGACTTTTAGTGGCCAGGGAAGCCACAAGGAGAGATAAGGAGCTTTTCAGAGGTAAAAAGGTTAATTAATTAATTAAAGTGATTTAATTAATTAATTAAATATTAATAAAATAAAAGTCACTTTGGAGGGACAAGGTGAGACAAAAAGTATAAAAGGAAGGCAAGGGCCTCTACTCTATCATTCATGTCTTTCTATCTTTTGATATCTGGCTTCTAGCTAGTGAGCCCATCATTGGGGGTTTTGAGGGTTTTGACTTAACAAGCCCTAGAGGGTGATTTGGTGGTGAAAGATTCCACCTAACTTGTCCCAATCTTTGTCTCGAAGATGCAATACGATCCCACACCCTTCTAGTTCCACATCTACTCAGTTATAGGAGGGTTCTACATCAGTTGTATGTGCAGGTAGAGAGACGACGCACCATTTGAGGGTTTCCAATAAGGGGGGCACACCATCCATTCAGGGAAGTTCATTATAGGTGGTTGGTAGGGTTTTTGAATATTCTATCACTTGGGTTCTTCTTGCAAGGTCTTCACCATCATTGTTAGTGCTCTCTAAGAGAGTTTTATGGTACAGATGATTTGCTAGAGTATTGGGACAAATTGAAGAGAAGGAGGGCATTTTTGAGATTCAAATTTAGTCCATTTAGAGGGGTTACACTTCAGATCTGACCCTGAGACTTCACCTAGTGACTTGCAGTGTCCCGATCTATATTCTTGGAGAGTTTCAGAGCATTTGGAGGCATCCTTCATCAGGGTCGAATTATTAGGGTTTCAGTCATCCAGTGGGGTGCACAATTCAGGGGAGGATTTCAGATCTACATGGTTTGAGAGGGACCTTGGAGATTTAGGCACCTGGGTTGTTCTTTCCATCACCCGATCTACTATTTGGCATCTTTCTTGAGGTGATTGGACATCTTTGGCACCAAGGTCGAATTGTTGAGGAGCTTCAACTATCCAGTAGGACATGGCATTGGTCTTCATCTCTTATCGAGCCTTGGGAGGCTTATTTTGTATTATCGAGAGAATTTTGTAGTGGCTCTATTGTCTATATTCTTGGCCATCTGTTGAGCATTCTAGATCGGCGTCTTCATTGTAGCAGGTTTCTCTATTTCATGAATAAAAGCATTTTGAGATGTTTTGGCTTGTCTATCATATTGCATATGGTTGAGGTATGTTCCATGGTTGTCTCTTCTTGTTATTTGCTGCAAACATTCATATAAACACATCAATAAACCCTAAGTCCAAAATCAAGAGGCCATTCATCATGTAAACACAAGTAAACAAATAGATCAGTAAAGTGTTCGATGAAATACCACAACCAGAAAAAGTTTTAAAAAGACACAAAAACCGTGATGATCCTTGCATAATGGCTTGGGATCATTACACCATCTATCAAGACTTTATGATTTTTTACCATATTTCCCTCCTTTTTATGCATCTCTTGTTTCAGGACAACCTTCCTTTTTCTGTTGAAAAAATAATCAGAAGGAGGAATCTCATCTATGGGGATAGAGGTGAGGTCATCAACAAATAAATCTCCTGTCTATGGGAATCCAAAAGTAGACTATAAGGGGGTTAAGGAAGCTATGGGACTTCCTATCTCTGTAGATCCTTTCCCTCCTATTGCCTTAGGCGTATTGACATCAACACCAGGTGATGAAGGGGGAGTAATCTTGTTGGACTTGGGTGTGTTAATGTTTATGCCATTATTATAGTTCTTTGCATTTCAATAGATAAGAGCATCATAAGAACATGATCACTGAGAAATACACATTCACAAGAGACACAACATTTATCCTGGGAAACCTTCTAGGGGAAGAAAACCTAGAAAAAACTTCCTTATCATAAATAGCTTATACAATGTTCAAGAGATAACTCAAACCAATACAGATAGTCCTCCCCAAGAGATGCACCACTCTTCTTCTCCTCTCTCCAACTAGTAATTGCAGCTTGCCTCATAAGATAATGAGCAAGTGAGTTATGTGTTAAAGTGAGGTGCTAGCCTCCTATATATATAAGACTGGCACGTGTGAAAGGGTTTCATTGGCAGGGCCGACCTCTCACTCTGGGTGGGTAAACCCACCTTTAAATTAATTCTGGGTCTCAACAATAATTGTTGTGGCCGACTTCTTATTCTGCCCATTATAATTGTCCGATGACCAATCCGCAAAAGGGGATTTGGTCCTAATACAATTATCGACATGATTAATCCACAATGGGGATTAATCCTAATAATAAAATAACAATAATAATACGAATGCTCTTCGTAGTTACATTATTTCAACACTCCCCCTTAACAAGAAGGGTATTCTTCATCAGAATCAGGTGAGAGAGTTCTGCATCATCAGTGGCATCAGGAGGACAGTATCGTCAATATCATCTTGAAACATTGGCTTGCATATTTACGAGTCATCAGAAGTTTTCTTCATCGGCAGCATCATCATTCTCGAAAGAATGTTATCATCATCTACATCAAATATGTATCAGTAAAAAAAATGATACCTCATCGCAGCACTAGGCTAGTAGTACTACACTGGCTCAATGTCACAGTTGTTACACTGGTAGGTCAGTGTCAGTCACATCTTGCTTTACATCTAACAACTAGGTTAGAAGAAAGTAATATCATCATCTCTCTTTACGTCTAACAACTAGGTCAGAAGCGAGGAATCACAACGTCATTCTTTACGTCTAACAGCGAGGTCAGAAGCATGACTCATCTTGCTTTACGTCTAACAACGAGGTCAGAAGCAAGGAACACATCAACATCTCGCTTTACATCTAACAACGAGATCAGAAGCGAGGAATCATCTTGATTTACGTCTAACAACTAGGTCAGAAGAAAGGAATCACACAACGTCATGCTTTACATCTAACAGCGAGGTTAGAAGCAATGACTCATCTTACTTTACATCTAACAGTGAGGTCAGAAGCAAGGAACACACAGCGTCATGCTTTACATCTAACAGCGAGGTCAGAAGCAATGACTCATCTTTATTTACATCTAATAGCAAGATCAGAAGCAAGGAACACACAGTGTCATGCTTTACATCTAACAGCAAGGTCAGAAGCAATGACTCATCTTGTTTTACGTCTAACAGTGAGGTCAGAAGCAAGGAACACACAGATTCATACTTCACATCTAACAACGAGGTCAGAAGCAATGAATCATCTTGCTTTCATCTAACAGTGAGGTCAGAAGCAAGGAATAGATATATATATATATGTACTCCCCCTTTCAGGGAGGGTCCTTTCAGACTATACCAAGCTTATCTCGAAAGTGTTCAAACTTTACATGAGATAGAGGCTTAGTCAACACGTCAACAACCTGTTCATCCGTGCTAATGTAATGGAGCTTCAAATCTCCTCTTTGTACCATGTCGCGGATGAAATGATAGCTGATCTCTATGTGCTTTGACCTGTCATGGAATACAGGATTCTCTGTCATCTTTATGCAGCTCTGGTTGTCACATAGAATCACGGTTGCTCTCATCTCCAATTCAAATAGGCCAGTCATCAACTTTCGAAGCCATATAACTTCGTAGCTAGCAGAACATGCGGCAATGTACTTTGATTCCACTGTGCTGAGAGAAATACTGGATTTCTTCCTACTCTTCCATGAGATCATGGTTGATCCCAAACTGAAACAGCATCCGGAAGTTCTTTTTCTGTCTGCAATGCTTCCTTCCCAATCTGCATCAATATATCCACTCAATGTGAAGTCATGATCTCCATCATAGCTGACACCATAATCCATTGTACCTTTAAGGTACCTCATCACATGTTTTGCAGCCACTAGGTGAACACGTCTAGGCTCTACCAGAAAATGACTCAAGGTGTTCACTGCAAAACATATGTCTAGTCTGGTGTTGTCAGGTACATCAGCGATCCAATAATATGTCTGTACAGTGTGGAATCTATCAAATTTGACAAAGTATCGACCAATAGCTTCAGCTTCGCTTCCATGAGTGTATTCATGGACTTGCATTCTAGCATGTTGAATCTCTTTAATATTTAGACTATGTACTTCCCTTGGTTAAGGAATATTCTTTCTGGACTCTGCCATACCTCAAGGCCTAAAAAGTAATGCATTAGACCAAGGTCTTTCATTTCAAATTCTGCGGCAAGTCTCTGTTCACATTCAGTGATGAGATTTTCTTCTCCAGTTAAGAATAAGTCATCCACATACAATAGTAATATTACTGGTTCATTATCCATAATTTTGAAGTAGAGATTTGAGTCTTCTTTACTCTTGGTAAAGCCTAAGCTCATCAAGAAAC
>ML784312.1:855102-885917 GCA_009831015.1 Picea engelmannii
TTGACAGAAGGTTAGGTTAGAGGATAAGCTCTATGATCAACTTTTAATTCTTCTAATAATTTGATCATAGCTTCAACATGCAACACTAATCAAGATAATTTCATAACAAATAGATGCATATTAGAATAATCACACCTGGGTTGTATCATTCCTCTGAATGTGTTGGATCTTGAGATCCTTCTGGATCTATGGCAAGAGATCCCTTCTCCTGCAAATACTCTTTAGGGTTTAACCATTAAACATATGTGATTACATACATCTAATGACATTTGCAGGTAGTGGATCCATCTAGTAGTAGCGGTAATCATTACCAACTCTTAAGAAAAATTCAAAGGTGATTGCAACTGGTTCTACGGCTACAACTGCAATGGTTATGAGACTGCAACTACAACTGCAACTTAGGGTTTTATGAGGAAACCCTGATTTTTCAAACTTCAAGTTTTGAAAATCTGATCTAGGGGATAGATGCGCTAAGCTGAGGCGAGTTAACTGGTGCAATCGAAATTTTGAAAATCCAACCTTTACCCCCTAAAATTTGATCTACGGATTTCTAGACTGGTGCTTCTGGTTTTCTGGTACTTCTGGTACTCTGGTACTTATGGTACTTCTGGTACTCTGGTTTTCTAGTTTTCTGGTACTTTGTGAAACTAGGGTTTCACTTTCCGGGAGATCTAGCCACTAAAAAGGTGTGCTCTAAGTGCGAAAATGATCCTTGGGGGAGGGTGAATCTTTCTAGGTAGTTAGGGAGTTGAAAAGATTCACTTTTGAAAAACCGTAATTTTTTGGTACGATAACAGTGACATTTTTCCTCTTGCAAAATATGCTTCCTTCAGGTGGGCTCTGATTCCATGTTAATGTTTATGCCATTATTATAGTTCTTTTCATTTCAATAGATAAGATAATCATAAGAACAAGATCACTGAGAAATACACATTCACAAGAGACACAACATTTATCCTGGGAAACCCTCTAGGGGAAGAAAACCCAGCAAAAACTTCCTTATCATAAATAGCTTATACAATGTTCAAGAGATAACTCAAACCAATATAGATAGTCCTCCCCAAGAGATGTGCCACTCTTCTTCACCTCTCTCCAACTAGTAATTGCATCTTTCCTCATAAGATAATGAGCAAGTGAGTTATGTGTTAAAGTGAGGCGCTAGCCTCCTATATATATAAGACTGGCATGTGTGAAACGGTTTCACTGGTAGGGCCGACCTCTCACTCTGGGTGGGTAAACCCACCTTTAAATTAATTTCGGGTCTCAATAATAATTGTTGGGGCCAACTTCGTATTCTGCCCATTATAATTGTCAGATGACCAATCCGCAAAAGGGGATTTGGTCCTAATACAATTACCGACATGATTAATCCACAATGGGGATTAATCCTGATAATAAAATAACAATAATAATAAGAATTCTCTTCACAGTTACATTATTTCAACAGGGTGGTCTCCCGGACCTTTTCTCTGCTTCAGTCTTTGATTTTTTTGTCTGTAAGGTCTCTTTGTTTGGTGGGGGCCTTTCCATATCCTGTGGGACTTTTTCAGGATTTCCCTTCTTTTGTGCTTCAGGTTCGAAGCCTGGCGGAATACTTTCTTTCTCCTAGGGGAGGGTGATTTCTTCTCCTTACAGTACTTTGGGTAGACCACTCTGTCTATGCTTCTGAAAGGTCTGAAAGCTATCTTGTAGGTCAGATGACAATGTATGTACTCGTTCTAACACCTCTTTATAAGTCTTAGTCCCTTTGAACATGTCATCCCAAGGGGACTCCTCATGTTCATATTCTTTCATATTTTAGTGTATCAAGTGTTTGTTCACTAGTTGATAAGGGTCATGCCTTTTGTACTCAATATTTAACAATTTGACTTCTTTGAGTGCTTCTGCTTCCACCTTGGAATGGCCCAAATTTTGTAGTGAAAATTTCCCAATGTGCACAGGGAAGATTGGCCAAGACTTATTTTGAGTCGCCTTTAGCTCTATTCTGATACTGCCTTTCACTATTTGGTGTGCTACTTCCCTACAAACCAGTCTATCCGGCAGGAATTTTGGAAGCGCATGAGGGGGGATTGAGCACCCATAAACCATGACGTAGGAGAATCTTTCTTCAATGAACTAGTCTACTATTGGCTTGAGGTTTTTTGAAACTGTTTCAAAAATGTGAGGAGGGTCATAGCCAAAAAACTTTTTATGCATTGGTATTAGCATGAAATGACAAATTTCGTAAAACGATTTTTTTGCGTTTTCTTCCCACAAATCAGAGTTATACTTGTGAATGGGTTTGAGGCAAGTTATGTTCCAACTCCAATTCATCAGGGGGAATGGAGTCATAAAACAAATTGCATCCATGATGTATGACGACATGTAAAAGGCTACCAGTTGACCTCGAGATCTTTCAAATTTGTAATATGAAACCTCTTTGGCTATGTTAGTGGATAAAATCTTGTCCCAGTTGAAACTATATCCTTCTGATGCTTCCTCTAAAAAGGGCACCCATTCTGCGGGGAAATGACAGGGATTCTTTTTGCCGAAGATTCTGCATAGCATCATGGCTACATAAACCATGTACTCATTCAAATAAGTTGTGGCATAAATTTTATGGGTATCAGCCCTAAATTTTGATGGACATCTCCACCAGCCTTTGATTAAATCAGGGTAAGTTTTGTCTACCTCGGTGCATTCCTTTCTTTGAAATTCAGCTATAAATTCAGCATTGTAAATGAATTTAGGATTGGGTGAGAGTTTGCACATAACCTGGATATGTTCAGGTATGAATGAGCCAATAATGGCCCCTTGATCATTTAAAATGTTTCTCGTTGTAATATCAACCTTCTCTAAAGCCCAACTGATCATGTTGTTGTACACCATGACCCGTGGGCGTGTTGCAATCTTGTGAAGTTCTAGTATTTATACGTCCTAAAGGTGATTCTCGGAATCATTAGGGGAATTTTTTATCTCGTAGTCTAGATTTTCATAGATTTGTCTCCATGATTTGATCGAGTCGATAGCATGTGGCATGGTGTCAGATATGACATCTCCCTCCGGGCTAGAAATCTTAGTTGTATCTTCACTCTTCTTGGGTCCCTTATTTGGTTCCATAACTTTCGTATTGCAACGAAAACCTATCACAGAAGAGAGGTGTGTAAGCTTAGTTGGATGCGAATTACTCCTGATAGAAAGAGAAAGAATAAGGTTCAAAACACAGAACTTTAATTTTCCTTTAACTCATTTTATGGTGAATGTATTGATGCCTTTGCCAAGAATTTAATACCTTTAATGCAGAGAATATTTATGATATACGCATTTGTGTCACAGAAATCACCAGCTATCCATTATTAAGATGGTCATATTTCATTGATTCTAAAATCAAAATTCGAAAGATCTCGTTTAACGGAACCCAAAAACTGAAAATACCTAAGAAGTTTAATTACCATTAAATGTATTTTTAAAACGAAGTTAGTTCATTTTAAACATTGATTTTGAGTCGAGAATTCACGTTCTGGGGTTTCGGGGATCTCGCTTACATGAGGTATGTCACCACTAAACCCTGAATCCTGAAATCGCGATGAGATTAGTTTGGGCCTTAGCTTTTGTATTGAGTCGGGACTTCATGTTTCGGGGTTTCAAGGATCTCGCTTACATGAGGTATGTCACCACTAAACCCCAAATCCCGAAATAGCGATGAGATTAGTTTGGGCCTTAACTTTGGTATTAGTAATTTAATTAATCAGGATCAAGAACTAACTTCCATTTTTTTCAGGAAATCGGGGATCGGGATTTTGCGATTTGAAATGTATTAAAAACGTGTTGTTCTGAGTGAACCCGAATCCTGAAAGGTTAAAAGATTGTTAATTAACTCCTTTATGGTTTTAATCTATCGTGACTAAAAGTACTTTACAGAACGTGCGTCGAGACTTTAAAAACACTTGAGCTTTCTACCTTTTATTATTAAAAAATAAATCCATTTTGGGATTTCGGTACCGGAATTTTGGGACTGATAGCGAGGATTATATCTTATGAAAAGCCGAATGCCGAAAAATAAAATTTTCAGTCTTAGAGGTAAAAACTTTAAGACCTGGTTTCAACAGATGTATTTGGTGAATAATCGACCAGACATTTGCTTTGTCATGAACATGTTAAGCTAGTTCCATGTGGAACCTAGACATTAGCATTAGATAGTTTCGAATCACATTTTGAGACATCTTCGTGGGACACTGAATTATGGTTTGACATATTCCTCAAATAGTGATGTACAACTGCGTGGATTTACTGATTCAGATTGAGAATGGAGTGCAGATAATATAAAGAGTACTTTTGGTATATATTTCAGTTTGGGATATGTTATGATATCATAAGATAGTAGGAAATATATGTATATTGCATTCATCACTATAGAAGAAGAGTATATTGTAGCTTATGAGGCTTGTATAGAAGTAGTATGGCTCCATAAGTTGGTTTCTGGACTATTTGATCAGGTGTTGGATTCAACTGTGATATATTGTAGTTGGGTGAAGCTTTCAGAGAACCTCATGTTCCATGATAGGTCAAATCATATTGAGATCAAGTACTATTTTATTCTTGATAAAGTCTAGAAGGGAGAAGTGGCTCTCCAGTACATCTCCACCGATGAGAAAATAGATGATATTTTGACAAATCCTCTTTCCAAGATGAAGTTTTCATACTTGAGGGATAAGCCGGGACTCGTGGATATTTCTCCCTTGGTTGAAAGGGAGTAGATCACTTCCTCAGTTGGGAGGGAGTGTTGATATATGGCATCATGGATAGTCGATGTGCTGGTGGAAATACATTCTCCCTGTGGAGAATGGTCCGGGTTGAAATATTATTAATTGGTATCATGTTATTACATCTTAGATATGATGCTTCAATGTGATTATAGTAAAACTTAGATATAACACAAAGGTCCTGAGATGCATCATGATAGTACATCCTAGATATGATGGATTATCATCATGATAGTACATCTTAGAGATGATGCATATGTCTGAGTCACGTCATTCTATCACAACTTAGATATGATGCAATATCATCATTCTAGTATATCTTAGAGATTATTCAGATGACTCACATCATTCTAGTACAACTTAAAGATGGTGCATTGACACCATGCTAGTATGTCTTAGAGATGATGCACATCATGTCAGTAAAAATTAGATATGATGCATTCGCATCATGCTAGTACAACTTAGAGATGATGTAGATGATACTCCACATCCTATCGGTACAACTTAGATATGATGCATTCACATCATTCTAGTACGTATTAGAGATGATATAGTGGAGAGGATGGTTCTTGTAGCCATTGTGGGAAATTCAACATTTGTTGGGAAAACTATTCTTCAAGACATATGTTTGGATTAGAAGAATGGTCCTTGTATCACTTTGTTGAGTGAGCCAATTATGCGAGACACTCTATTGAGTGAACTGAGTTCAACACATGACTTATTCAACATCATTCTAGTTTACTTGGATGGAGTATGGCCTCGAGAGATTATGCAGACAATGATATGATTTGATGACACGAGACTATTGTACTACATGGTGATAGCTTGTGTAGATATTAGTTGATTGCAGTGGAGCCTATATGTCTCTGGACAATAGCTATGTACTATTGTGGTGGATGTGTTCCATTGGTAGTGACTGTATGTCACTAGATAGTAGTTGTGTGCTACTAGGAGTGGTTGTATACCACTAGATAGAAGTTGTGTATTGCTATGGATCGACATTGTTGAGATATATTAGATCGAATTGTAGTAATTGTGTACTACTATTGGATTTCCATGGAGACTACCAGTAGTGTTGAAGAATTTTCCTAGGCTGGTGTGCCAACCATTATTGATGGAGGTGATTTCCAGATAGATGCATATTGATGATGATGCACATGACTTGATCTACGTGATCATGAGATAGCATGTGTGGCTATGATGATGCTACCTATATAATGGTATACAAGACTATGTGAGCCTTACCCATGCCATGTGAAATGGATGGATGTGTTTGAGATTATTAAATTCAATATGTCCCTAGATAGGAGGGAGTGTTGATATTATGGTAGCTTCGGGAGGTATCAACCTCCATGTGTAACCTATGACTAGATTAGAATATTCTGAAATCCATAGAAACCATAAACACATGTGTAAAAACCCTAGAAGACAAGTCGGCTCAAGAAAAGAATTATTATTAAAGTATTAGATTCTAAAAGGACAAGTCGACAAAGACAAATGAGAAGAACCACTATAAATAAGAGATGATATAGCTCATTTGTATACACTCACTTCACCCAATCAAGGATAGCAAAAGTTTGGAGTTGCAGTTGTAAGATAGGAAGGTGGATACTTTGTATTGTTTCTTGGTCTCTCTCTCTAGCACCATCTAGCCTAATATCTACACCCTACCTTCTAGTATCTTTTGGTGGTATTATTGGTGACACTACTGGTGGTATTTTGATATTCTTGGTGGTATTCTAGGTAAGTTCAACTACAACTGCCAAAACTTCATCTGCAAGTGTTATAGCTGAGTGTTTTTATTTTTTGTGTCTTTGGGAATTTTTGTCTGGTGAGCTATCTTTGAAGAAATATGTGCTCTCTTGGTTATATGTTGGTTCTAGTGTTGCTTCCAGAATCATTCTATATAGAAAAGGTTATGGTGCTTGGGGATGGTTGCGTGCTTATGGTTAGGTGAATATAGTAATATTGTCTATGGTAAAATGAGCACATCAAATATTTAACATCAAGACCCCAAGTCTCCTACTAGTATTAGTCATACCAAGTCAACATTGGAAAGAGGTTTCAGTGGATTTTATTATAGGTCTACCCAAATCTGAAGGAAAGAATGTAATCATTATAGTAGTGGATTGACTCATAAAGTATGCCCATTTTGTATCTTTCTCATCCTTTTAAATCAAACACAATAAACACAAAATTCATGGAGACAATTTAGATAGGACATGCATTAATGGAGTGTTAATTTGAAATGTACATAAAGTATCAAATTCAAATTTTAAACATGAGGTCACATGTGTGATAGTTTGAAATTTAATCAAGTATGCTTGATCTGTATTTATGAGAAGAACAAAATGAATAAGATACCGAATACAATAACATAAAGATACAAAGAACAACAACAAATATCCAGTGAACAATAACTTCTATTGAATAAATAAATTAGGCTAAAACTTTAAAACTACATAACTAAAAAAAACTTGGTCGAATGGTGGTAGCTATCTCTGAGAAGAGATGTGGATATTATGCTCATATGTCTAAGAAGAATTATTAAAATGAGTCTCTATAGGCATTTCTAACATTACTTATGAATTCCAAAACCCTAGACATCCAAAAACCTAACCCTAGGAGATGAAACGCCAAAAGTTGTGAGCCTTGATGGGTAAGTTGGTACCTCAAATTCTCGGGGTTGTAACTTTTGCATACAACCTCCGTTTTAGGTGCGTGGTAGCTCGTTGGAAAGGTATTCTTGAGAAAAACACATTATTCCATCAAAAGTTGACTCCATCTATACTTTGACTATGGAAAGCAAAAAAACAATTGTTTAGGGCCCCAAAAAGGCCCTAGAAGTACAAAAAGATGTGCTGACATGAAAAATTCCAAAATAATACAGTTGGATTAGGTAGGTAGCCACTAGCCTCCACCTGGAATATGTGCAGGGATTCATATATCCCTGAAAGTTTAGAACCCATAATTACAAATAAGTACAAAAGAACGTGCTAAACTAAAAACTGTCAAGAGAAGTGAGTTGGAATAAGTGGGTGGCCACCAATATCCACCTAGATCAGTCCTCCCCCATTAGGAAACAATGGTATCCATTGCATTGCGTTCCCCCATTAGGTGAGAAAACTTCTGGTGAATTTAGCCATGGGTGATCCACTTGACTTGGTGTAGGAGTTTCCCTACCTTGAAAACTTGTCAAAGATGGATCCTCTACAGGAGAGTGCCCTTGACCTGTGTGTCCATTGTCTGATCAGTGGATGCCTATTCCATGCAGTCAAGGTTGAGCTCTATTGGTGTCATTTGTTTTGTGGTCTTTGAGGTGTCCAATAATGGTGGAAAATATCACCAAAGGAGGTCCACGTGGAACATTTGGTGCAAGACAAGGAAGGGTGGAGTGTTGATCTCAAAATCATTGCTACCCATAGCATTGGTGATAGTGTAAGGCCCATAGAGAAGTGAACAAAGCTTCCAATGGGGCCCTGTAAGGAACTCTTTTTACAAATGTAACCAGACCTTGTCTCCCACATGAAACCGGTGCAGTACCCGGTGTTGATCATGGTGCTTCTTGTACTTAGCATTGGATTTCTACAAAATATCATGGACCTATTGGAAGATGTGCTAAATCCTCTCAATAAACTAGGTGGATTTGTTGGCCTCGGACTGAACATGGGAAGATTCTTCCTTTTTGGTTGCAAGAGGTAGTGTAATATCAATGGGACCCAAGGGTTGGAATCCCAACCCCACCTGAAATGGGCTATGGTTGATGGAGCTATGGAGAGATCTTTTGTAGTTTTGTTGAATATAGGAAAGACTCTCATCCCATGTACATGAATGCTTAGAGTTCTACATGCTCAATTTGTGCACAATAATCTGATTGGAGACCTTTGTCTGGCCATCGGTTTGGGGGTGGAAAGCAATGGATTTAGTGAGCTTAGTGTCCAATAGTGACCAGAGACTTGAAAAAAATGTGTTGAAGAACCTACTATCTTGATCAAAGATGATGGTTTGTGGAACCCCAAAATGGACCCACACTCGTTCAAAGAAGAGCTTGGCAGTATCTACTGTTGTGATGCTCTTCTTGCAGGCTGTGAGAATGGCCATTTTCAAAAATCGATCAACTACCACAAATACACAATCATTTCCTTACTTGGTGGATAGAAGGATAGATATGTAATCCATTGAGATGGATTTCCAAGGCCTCTCAGGAGTAGGAAGAGGGGTGTATAAGCCTTGCTTCTTGATGGCTAGCTTGGAAATGGCACAAGTGGTGCAATATCTGATATACTTGTTGACATCCTATTGAAGCTTTGGCTAATAAAAATGTTTTTGTAGAATGGACACATTTGTATCATGCTAAAATTTCTTGCCATCCAACTGTAGTGAGACTCCCAAATAATCTTTGCATGTTCTCTTGCAGGAACACAGAGATGGACCAGATGGCATAATAGTCTATCCTAAATGTGAAAATTGGTGACATTCTTGTATGTACACAAGAGATTATATGTGGTGGTGAAGTTAATATCTTGTTGATAAAGTTGGGGCCACTGAGATGCCTCATTCCCATAATAATGGAGCACGGTGGTGAGTGCATCCACAGTAGTTCGACTAAGGCAGTCAACGACACAATTTTTGCTCCTTGTATTATACTTGATGTTGAGATGGAACTGCAACATGTAGGTGGACCACTTTTGATGGCAGTCATTCTGCAACTTCCCCTGGTTTTGTATGAACTGCAAAGGCTTGTGATCAGTGTGGATGATTGTCTCCTTTACTAAAATGTAATGTTTCCATTGACAAAAGGAGTGTACAATGGAATAAATTTCCTTGTCAAGGTGGGGTATTTCTGTATAGTATCTGAGAGTGTCTCACTATGGTATGCTACAAGATGACTATGTTGAGTGAGAATTGTGCCTACAACACAGTCAAATGCATCCATCTCAATATCAAATAGTTGTTGCAAATCAGGTAAGGAGAGTACTGGAGCTAATCACATGTGATTCTTCCGATCATCAAATGCTCGTTGTTGTTCCTTTCCCCACATGAACTTTTCCCTACCACCACCCTTGGTCACTTGGTTGAGGACCCATGCAATATGGGAGAATCACAGCATGAACTATCGGTAGAAGTTTCCAAGTCCCAAGAAGCTCCAAAGCTTGGTTAGTGTGGTTGTGGTTGTCCAGTCACAAATGACTTGGATCTTAGGTGGATCAACATGTACCTCATGCTCAAGAATAATGTAGCCCAAGTATTGGACCATGTTCAGTCCAACATTTTTCCAAGTTGTCATATAGCTTGTGTTGTCGGAGAGTGCTCAAAATCTGTTGAATATATTGCATGTGCTCCTCCCAAGTTTTGTTGGAGATGAGGATATCATCCAAATATGCCACCACAAAAGAGTTGGTGAAGGGTATCATTACATCATCCATCAACCTCATGAAAGTGGTTGGTGCATTTGTTAAGCCAAATGGAATGGCCATCCATTTGAAGAGACCTTATTTAGATTTGAAAGTTGTCTTCCATACATCAGTTGGTTTGATGGGAACTTGGTGGTATCCATACTTTAGGTCAATCTTGCTGAAGAAATTTTACCCCTTTAGTTGGTCAAGAAGGTCATTAATTCCAGGAATTGGGTACCAGTTCCTGACTGTGATTTTGTTTAATTCTCTGTAATCAATGTAGAGCTACCAGGTGTCATATTTCTTATGCACGAGTGCAATCGAGCTTTTGCAAGGGGGGAATTTGGGTATGATGTGCCCCTTTTGAAGCAGTTCTTGGATCTGATGCTTAATTTCTTCATTTTCCATCAGTGAGAAATGATAGAATGGTCCATTAGGAAGAGGTGCACCAAGGGTTAGATCAATTGGATTCTTGAATTGGTAGTGCATCGGTACCCCGGTGGGTGACAAGAATATGTCTATGTACTCTTCCACGATCCCTTCCACTTTCTTCTACTACAAAGAGAGGCTATGTGTAGAGGCCACAAATGTGGCGGTGAACTTATGCTTACTGTGAGCACGAATCACAAATAAGAGGAACTTCCTGATTTTTGAAATGACCTTATTGCATTTCTTAGCAGATATTAAGGAAATAACGGTAGGAGGTGCTACCTATAGTATCCTATACAATTGTCTACAAAAAGTAATAATAGCATTGTGGGGTCTAGAATCATACACAACATGTCTCTTCCAAAAATATGGTTGTCCTAAAGTAACATCACAAACTTCAAGGGGAGCAATATCACACAATACCTCTTATTTGAAATCATTGATCTTGTAGGGAAAATGAAACTATTGGCTCATGCAAAGATCTCTTCCTTAGAGAATCTAGCCAATGGTGTAGGGATATGGGTATGGTGCCGTTAGCAGGACCAACTGCTTGATGATTTTTGTTGAGATCTAGTTCTTCTGATTGTCGCTATCAACAATGAAATGAACTCGGGCCCCCTTTAACAACATTTGTGATTGAAACAGGTGTTCCCCTTCCTATATTTCTTCTAGTTCACTTGGATGGAATTTGGAGGTAGAAACAATAGCACTGGGTTCAACATCGATAATCTTCTTCCCTCCTTCTAGATTTTATTTGGATTCAGAATCTAACTCTGACTCGGAATATTTCAGCTTGCCCATTAGTGACTGCTTGGAGCGACAGTCTTCATTGTTGTGCCAAGGGATTTTATGGTATTCACACCATTTACCCATGTCCTTCTTTTTCATTATCATTACCTTTCTTATGTTGTGTCTTTGATTGGTTGTCCTGAGAGTGGCCATCTTTTCTCTGTCCTTTATTTTTTGGGTTGGGGCCACCTTTTCCCTACTTCGACTATGAGGAGTTTGTAGATCCAAACTCTCACATCTTCTACTTAAATTTCTACTTGATCTTGACATCATATGCGATGTGAAGAAACTCCATTTCTATTTGAATTTATTTATGTGGACATTCACGATATTTGAGAACCATATTTTTCTTAGAGTCTTTTATACCCAATTTGGTGCATAGGGTATGTAAAATATTGGTGAAATCTTGTATTGTTTTCTCCCTTTCCTAACGCAAGGTAGTCCATCTTTTGTACTGGTCCTCATACCTTCCAATAGGGTAGTATTGTTCTTTAATAGAATCCCTAAAGGAATCCCCTGTGGGGGAGACCTCAAATATTTCATATTCCTCTATGGCCCTTTTCTTAGAGTAAGTATCCCACCATTCATTAACATGGGGGATGGCCTTGAGGAGTGAAAAAGTAATCTTTTCCCTATCAGAAAAATTATGGACCGAAAAATACCCTTCGAGAAGATTCATCCATTTATCTACAACATCTGCATCTATCAGTCCTTCAAATAATGGAATATCAAAATTTACCTATACCTAGAATGGGATTGCATGGCCGGTTGATGAATATGTGTCTGTTGTGGGAACCCATCGAAGGATCTGTGCAAAGTTCCCCATCACTTCGTTCCTTTGTCATGCAAGGGATTACTCAAGCAACATTTTAAAAGGATCTACTACTCCATCATATTTATTTTTGTCCCCCATGGGTTGTTTTCAGGCTTGACACAGTCGATCTTGCAAAGGCTCGACCGGTTCAAGTCCAAACTTCTTGGACCTAGATCTTGTCAGGGATATGCACAAAGAAAAATAAATGAAGAGCAGATCGTTGTGATACCACCGATCCAGATTTATGAGAGGAACAAAATGAATAAAATATTGAATACAATAACACAAAGATACGGAGAATAACAACAAATATCCAGTGAACAATAAATTCTATTGAATAAATAAAATAGGTTGAAATTGTAAAACTTTAGAACTGAAAACAACTTTCTCGAATGGTGGTAGCTATCTCTAAGAAGAGATGTGGCTACTACACTCATCTGTCTGAGAAGAATAATTAGAATGAGGCTCAAGAGGACTTTTTAACATTACTCATGTATGCCAAAATACTAGACATCCAAAAACCTAACACTAGGAGATGAAATTCCAAAAGTTATGTGGGATGGGTAAGTTGGTACCTCAACTTCCCAAGGTCGTAACTTTTGCATACGACCTTTGTTTTAGGTGAGTAATATCCCATTGGAAAGGTATTATCAATAAATACACATTATGTTGTCAAAATTTGACTTTGTATATAGTTTGACTATGGAAATCCAAGAAAAACATTGTTTAGGTCCCCAAAACAACCCTAAAAGTCTAGAAAGAGGTGCTAACAAAAAAACTTCCAAAATAAACCAGTTGGATTAGGTGGGCGACCAATAGTATCCACCTGGAATATGTGTAGGGATTTATACATCCTCAGAAGTGTAGAACCCACAATTACAAAAAATTACAGAAGAACCTGTTGAACTAAAAACTGTCAAGAGGAGCCAATTGCAATAGGTGGGTGGCCACCAATATCCTCCTTGATCAATGCTCTATGAATCAGGCCTACTTTAAAATTGGGAATTTTCTTTACTATCTAAGTACAAACTGACTTTGATATTGGGTCCAATGAAAAAATAAAGGAATGATTTCATGTGGAGAAGACCCAACTTAACCATTGGGACTGATTGAGAAATTGGGATCCCATATCACAAATATTTTTAAAGGAAGACCCAATTTCAATCGAATTCTAAAAAAATGACTTCACTAATGAAAAATGTATGGAAATGTGTTTCCACACATGTGAAAAGGTTTTCACACATGTGAAGATTACAAAATATACTTTCACATGTGAAAATACAGAGTTGCGAGCAAGCCAATTGGGAAATCAAGACTGACTAAGAAATCGAGACCCCATGACACTACATTGGTAAAGGGAAGGGATGATCGGGAAATTAAAAATGATAGCTAAATTGGGGCCTATCCAAAAAACTTTAGTGATATGACGACCCTATTTTCGAGTTTTGGCGTCATCATCAAACAATTTTTGAAAATAAAATATCTAGGGAAAACATATCGAACAAATATGAAATTTTGTATAGTGAGTATGAATACTGAAAAGAGGGTTTGATTTGGATATAGGTGTTGATTTAAAAATCTAGACAAGGTAACATCAACTGATTGGAAAGAAGGCCCAATTTTGAAGCCATGTACAATTATAAAATCAATTCTCATCCTTTAATATCTAAGTGTAGGCCTGATTTTGAGATTGGGTCCGATAAAAAAATCAAGGGATGAGTTTGCATGGAGGAGACACAAATTGAACATTGTGACCAATTGAAAAATAGGGATACCATATATTTGTAAAGGAAGAGTGATAAAGAAATCATGATCATGATTTGATGATTGGTCCTGATCTAGATATTAGGAACTAAAATAGTTCGAACCATAGAAGGAAAGAAATCAATGTCTTTTAAGTAATAAATATCAAGAAAAGGCTACATGAAAACTTGACAAGTGAAGCATGGAAACCAATCTAACTTGATGAATTAAAAGAAACAAAGAATGAAGTAAGGATATAAAGAAAAAAAGTGTATTTGTTACTAAAAAGAAAGAAGCATATCCTGACCAGTGACAAAAGTGGGGTCCCAATGTTTTTTCAAAACTTGAGGGGTCCTTGAGGGCTCAACAGATTTCAATGTTTGGTTATAGTTTTGTAGCTAATGGGAGTGTTGTAGAGTATAGAGACATGATTTTTGGATTCTCTTATATATAGGGAGTTGACCTTGGTGAGAATATTTCTCTAGTTACCAAAGTATTCTCTGGAGATGAGGGAGTTAACCATGTTTAGGTTGTTTCTTCCATTCCTAGAGGTTTTGAGGTACATGAGAGATATGCTCATGTTGATAGGTTGTTAATATACCTACACGGGTTATTTTTTGTTTCACAAGCTTCGTATTTCAGGATTAAGGAATTGACTTGTACAATTATTTTTCATTGTGATTTTGATGAACCTAATCCACTTGACTTCATATTGTTTGGAGATATGATTACCATTGCATGATGTTATTAATAGTTCATGACGTTGTGTCAAATGACTTTGGTCAGAGATGATGACTTAATGAATGATCGAATTTGGTTGATTTATTAGGATTTGGGGTTATGTTCCTTTAGATTCACAGGTGATTAGTGTTATTTGGATTATCAATATGTTGTGATAACATTTTATGTTGATGGATATAGTGATACTTCTATAAAACACAATACAGATATTATGGAATAGTTGGATACTATGGTGAGTAGAGATTTGATATTTGATGAGGATGTGAGGTATTTCAATTCATAGGGTTATCCTTCCATGATTGAGAAGAATGAGGAGGTTGTTGTTCTAGATATGGATTCAAATACTTGAGATGATTTAGATTCAAAATGATATAAGGTGATATTATATGTGGAAATTCCCTCATCTACTACTCCATCTCATAGGAAATTGAGATGAATTCCTTAGACATGATAAGAGGAAGAAGACCATGTAGGAGCACTCAAAATTATTGTGAGTATGAGTATTACACCTAGGAGATATGATACTAATGTTGCAGTAGTTTCCTCCATCCATGAGACTTCCAAATATCTTTAGGATGATAGGTTTCCTGCCTTAATGGAGAGTGATGTTAGGTAGATAGTAGCATACCATGTGACTACAATAGTTATATATCTTTAGGTTGTATGTTTGGTTTAGTTGTACATGGATTAAAAAGTTGTTGGTAAAAACACTTTCCTTGTAAAGAGGGAGTGTTATCTTTTGGACTTACTCCAAAAGTGCTTACACCATGTTAAATTTATTTAATGAGTAAAATATGTTGACACTCATTATGAAAACACCAGTTAAATTTTATAGATGATCAAATGTGATTTATAATTTGTATGTAGTGCATTCATGTCAATAAAATTATCTATAAAAATTAGTTGAGTGTTCTCTTAGAAAATTGGTCTCAACCAAGACATTGATATAAAGAGAAGGAGTAGCTCGAGCGAGATGCAAATAACCCTTGGAAATAGGTAGGACTAAGGAAGTTGTAACAAAGGGAAACTTTTGGAACACTTCCACCTACACAGTAGAGTCCTACATCAATTAGTTGAAAGAGAATGCCCTCTAAAATGAAATCATATACTCAAGAGACTGCTTAGTATAATTTCTAGAAATCCACTCAATCCCAAGTAGAAATCCACATTAGTAGATTCCCATTTCTGCATAAATATGGTGACAACAAAAAAAGCAAAAAACATTAAATAAATAAATTCATATTGTGATATTATTAATTCATACCCTACCCTAAAAGTGCATAAGACTCCTTTCACTTGGAGTTTTCCTCCACTTATTTCCATATTTTTATGAGAAGGAAAAAGAAAACAAAGAGTCATAATATCATGTTGGATACCTAATATCCCTCAAAGATTGCAGAGAGAGATTACACATTTTTTTTTACACTCAATGTAAAATGATGGTATCAATTTATGTAGTTTATTTTTTTTATCATTATTAATGTTAATTATTTATAATTTTATTGTTTCTACCCCTTGTCTAAAGGATCTTATAAAAAAAAATTAATATATTAAATATTAAAGTTTTTCTTATTGGGTTATCTATAAGGAGAGGTTGTGTATGTGATGTAAATATATTGAGTGTCCTAGACACTTTTAGTATCCATCAAATTTCCAATAAAATTGGATTTGACAACTTTTAATAATGTAATTGGGTATATGGGGCTTAGTTTTTCTACCGTCAATATTGAGGTGGGGGGTAGGGCATGATTCTCACCCCGCCACTTGAGTAGATGGAGCATAAAAAAAATTTAACAATGTTTTATAAATGTTTATAAATGGGGAAAACATACTAGAATATGTTAATACACAATATACATGATTGAATGGACTAATTCAAAGATTATACCATGTGTCCCAATCCTTGGTATGGGTGATGTATGAAAACTACTTTGGTGAAGACAAATTTCAATAGATTCTCTTCAAACTAACCAACATATAGATTCTCTTCAAACTAACCAACATAGATCCATTTAGAGTTAAGAAACATAATATATGGTAGAGCACACAAATACTTTGTATTATATGATTCATATATGATGTCAAATACTTTTATATGTCGAAAGTTTGTAATTTGAACAAATATTGTCAATAAAGAAAATACTAGTTGTTTTTAAAGGTTTGATGAAGAACGAATACTGTGTATCGTAGTGCGTGGGATATTGTTTCCTTTGATTATATTTGTAAGACATGATGAATCACCAAAAATTTCCCTATCTTAGGAGGCCAATTCAACAATGTTGTGAGGCCAATTCAACAATGTTGTGATCGTAATGAGACACATTACATTGAGTTTGCATTTTCTTGATGTAAGTTATTTAATATTGGTGTTTTTACATTTAGCTATTACATTGTGTATTTTTGGTCTATGACAAAAAATGAAGATGGAATAGATAAGACCTATATCTTCACATAGATAGAATCACATTATTAAATAATAAATATATAATTTAAAAGGAATTCTATTAAGAAAGAATAGGCTCGTTCATTTAAGTATGTGAAACTTCTTTTGATATCCATTTTTAATATATTGGCAAAGTTTAATATTTTTTTTGGAAGGATTTGGAGCATTTTGTTGAGTCCGAAAGTTTTGGTTGATTTTGGTGAAATATTGTGTTAGTCTTTTAAATGATTTTAGTTTTTATTTGATATTTGATTGAATATTTTGGTGTAGCTTGATTGGTTTGATGTAATTTCTCTTGATTGAGTTTGCTTTAAAGGTAATTCCCTTTGTTGATAAGATAAAAAGTTTTTTCATAGTTTTTCATGTTTATTGATAAACATATGGTATTAGTCTTAATATATGGATTTGTTTATGCTTTGGAAATCCAATTTGTTTTTCATAAATATCATTGTTTTAGTTATATATTTGCTAGTTTGTAAAAAATCATTTGTATTCCCTTCACTTTGTGGCATGGATTAAGCATTGTAATCTTTTAAAGTCAGCTATGATTTTTTTTAAAATAATTATTGTATTTGGAAATGCACACAAGACCTTCTCACACCTTCTCAAAAGAGATTTTGATAGAGGGTGATTC
Source organism: Picea engelmannii (assembly GCA_009831015.1). Taxonomy (NCBI): domain Eukaryota; kingdom Viridiplantae; phylum Streptophyta; class Pinopsida; order Pinales; family Pinaceae; genus Picea; species Picea engelmannii. Next base: position 872,834 of record ML784312.1, read on the forward strand.
TAGATTTTGATAGAGAGTGATTCTTCATACCTTGAACTTGTGGGTTATGGCATACATTGATGGCTCTTCAAATACCATTATTGCATGAAAAAACAATTTATTGTAGTAGATTTTAAATGGTATTTAATCCCATCATAATAACATTTCCATATCAAGCAACGGATTGGAATCTCTCTACCCAACAAAGGATACATGAGTTTCAATTAACAATCTCCCTTTCGTTTATAACGCCTGGGTTTGATCTACCCTCCATGGTATTGATTAGAATCGGATCAACATTGATCCTTTCGTGATCAATGGAGAGTCTTCACTTCCATTACTAAAGAACTCATGCCTTGACCTTCTAATTCATATCAAGACCAGATTCAACATTTTGTTCTCGACTATGACTTTTAGATCCATGCCTCCATTCCCAATCCATCATTGATTGAAATTCTAGGATTATGGTACAGCTTTCTTAAGTTTATCACCTACAAGATTCCAGGAGTACGCTACAGCTTGTTCAGGATTACCCTACAGCTTGCATCAGATTCACTTAGTGAACCTCTGACATATCATGTGTGTTCATGGAATTTTAAAGAATACTCTCAACTTCACTAGATATTAAATAATAGCTTGCAAAATTATTTTTTTAAATACCCTTAAGTTACAATTTTCTCATTTACAATACCACTAGTTTCAATAGATATCATATCTATGCATTTTTTCTAACATTTTACTAACTCTTTATGTTTATACCCCTATTATGGTGATGAGACACAACTCTTGTAAGACTTGAATGAGGATTATGCAAACTAATGGACTACCTTTTTCTCTTTCCTTATTTAGATTAACTTAATTCACCCCCAACACCTAATTTGTGTTGGGTTGTTATATTCTTTGCAGTGAAAGTTGAGGTGGATTGACTAACAGTTGAAGTCAAAGGTAGAGATGCTTCAATTGGGTAAAGATGAAGTTGAGGTGGATCAAAAGCAATTTGATGGTTGATGTTAGTTGAAAATGGTAAATAATCGACAACAAGTCAAATAGGTAAATTGACAAGAGGTCGACAAGTGGGCATGTGGCTACCAAATGAAGGCCGACTAGTATTCGATCATAATTCAAATTATTAGTTGACTATAAAAGAATCTAGATATTCATGGGATTTGTAGCCAATGATATGCATGGATCTATAACCATTTTTGGTTTCCATTTACTTAGGTTTTTGCCTATTGCAAATCCTATAAATAGGCATTTTGCAGTGTTGTAAAAGTTAATCATAAGATAGAAAATATTTAGAGAAATATTTAGATGTAGGTTGTTGGTCATGTAGATGTAAGATGAATTGGATACATGTTTTTTATTGCATAAGAAAGAAGGTATGATGTTGATTGTGTCTTACATGTGGACCAAGGTTAAACATGTAACCTTTTACTCTGAAGGAATAAGATAACAACGAGAAGAAAACTCAAGGAATGTTGGTTTTCCTAGTTTGGGTTTCCAAGGTAAAATATCAGTGTATTGTGTGATTGTTGTGTCATTTACTTTCTTGATTAAATATTTCTTCCTCTCTTCTATTAGGTTTAGCATGGAGGTGTGTCTCCTTTCCTAACATGTGGTATTATATCTTGGCTTAACAATATTAGATCTAATCTAAACTCTAGGTATAGTGAGAGTCATAAGTTGGAAATATTTAAATATTGTGCTAAAGATTGTGTCAAAGAATGGAAACCAATTCAAGAATAGAGATATAAAAATTCAATGGCCAGAATTTTGAGCTTTGGAATACTAAAATGGAAGATCTCCTTGTAAATCGAGAACAATGAAAAATAGTATGTCGAGGTACCATGCTGAAAGGTATGTCGAAAGAAGAATGGGAAAAAATCAAGAGAAAAGCAAGGAGTATGATTTGACTTTGTCTTGCAGATTCGATGTTGTTGAATGTCTCAAGTGAAGATTCAACCAAGAAACTGTGGGACAATTTGGGAATATTGTACCAATCGAAATCCCTGGTAAATAAGTTGCTTCTCAAAAGAAAATGTACCTTCTGAGAATGAGTGATGGCAGTTCAGTGATTGATCATTTAAATTTGTTTAATACCATTATAAGACATTTATCTTATGTGGATATTAAAATAATTGAGGAGGAGAAGTGTATTAGCCTATTATGTTCTTTCTAGACTCCTAGGGTATCTTAGTTGTGGATATAGGGAGTAATGAAACCACATTAGGTCTAGAAGATGTGGTTTCATATCTCTTGTCAGAAGAAAAGAGAAGAAATAACATGGAAGGATAAACCAAAGATGATTTAGTGGCGAGAGGTTGACCATTTGACATAGATAAAGGAAAATTCTCCAGTACAAAGTCTAAGTAGAAGGGTAAATCTAAATCCATTCTTTAGTCGACAATAAGATGCTAGAAATGTGGTAAAGTTGGGAATTACAAAAAGGACTAGAAGTGGAGGGTGATGGAAGTTAGTATAGGATATGATGAGAAGAAATCAACTAAGAGGAAGAAGACTCTAGATAAGGGAGGTCATGTGTACCTCTCGTCGACCAATACACAAAAGGATCAATATGTTTGGTTGATGGAATCAGGAGAATCCTATCATATGACACCACATAGAGAATGGTTCTACAAGTATGAATGATATGATGGAGGTGATGTGTTCTTGGGGTACGAATCGACAACCAAAATTGTTGGACGAGGAAGAGTTCGATTGATACTGTAGGACGGGAGGAAAATAACCTTTCCAGGTGTGCTACACATTCTAGGTTTGCGAAGAAACTAGATATCTGTCAACAAGATGAGTGATGTTGGAGTGGACACTCTTTTTAAGAAGGATTTGTGCAATATGGTCAGAGGTGTGATGGTCTTAATGAGAGTTCAAATTGGAACCCTATACAAGTTTCTATGGAGTGTCAAATTGATTGGATGAAGCAGCATCATTGTTCATGAAGTCAACTCGACTTCTACTTGACTTGAGTCGAATCGAGATTAGTATATTCAAAGTAAATTGACAAGACATCATAAAATCCACCCTGATGATGTTATGGCATGATAGTATGGGACACATCGGAGAAAAAGGACTTCGATCTATGAAAAATAAAGGTATGGTCGAAGAATTTCCTGAGTGTAATTTAGAAGTTGACTTTTGTGAACATTGTATATATGGAAAACAAATTCGGGTGAGGTTACCATATAGATCAACAAGGGAAAATGGGATTCTAGAATTGGTTCATAGTGAAGTGTTTGGCCTTGTTATAGTTCTTTCACTTGGTGGATCCCTATATTATGTCTCCTTCCTAGATTATTTTTCCAGGAAGACATGGATATATTTCTTGAGGAAGAAATCAAAGTTTTTCGAGAAATTCAAAGAGTTTAAATATCTTGTAGAAAACCAGACATACAAGAATATTAAGGTGCTAAGAAATGACAATGGTGATGAATTCTATAGAAAATAATTTTATCAGTTCTACAAGCAGTGTGGAATAGCACGCCAAACTAACACACCATATACCCCACAACAAAATGGATTTTCCAAGAGAATGAACAAAATATTGATGGACAAGGAAAGGAGCATGCTCAGTGGAGCTGGAGTCACACAAGAATTATGGGTGGAGGTAGTCGACATTGAAAAATATCTATTGAATATGTCTCATTCATCAACACTAGTCGACACGACTCCAAATGAGGTATGGTCTGGTAAAAATACTTTGTTTTCACATCTTAAATTATTTTTCTATGATGCATTTGTGCATGTTCCCAAGGAAAAGAGGATCAAGCTGGACAAGAAGGAAGTCAAATGTATTTTCATTGGATACAAAGAAGGAATGAAAGGATATAATCTTTGGGATCATGCATTAAGTAAAATAATGTACAGTCGAGATGTGGTCTTCAAAGAAGTCATAAGTAAGTTAGATCCTAAGAAAATTATTCAGACTGGGAATAATCCTTGAGACGATGCAGTTTGGACTGAGGACCAAAGAAAACGATTCAAATGAGTCGACCAAATCAGAGGAAGAGGTGGAACAACCGACTCTGGTTGTAAGGAGTTTAGAAAGAGTAAGAAAACCATTCGAAGGGTATATTCCACCTAACTTCAGTCCTGCATTCATGTTAACTACCACCGATGATAGGCCCAAGTTGATCAGGGAGGAAATTGACTCAATAGAGGGAAAAGTATGGAAAGATTCCATAGTCAAAGAGATGGAATCCTTGCATAAAAATGAGACAAGAGACTTAGTCAAGTTTCCTAGTGGAAGAAATAATGTCAGTATAAAATGGGTATTCAAGAAGAAGATCGATGCAACAGGTCATGTTGAGAATTTCATAGCTCGACTGGTAGCGAAAGGATATTCCCAAGTTGAAGAAGTTGACTCCAGTGATGTTTTCTCCACTAATGTAAAATTAAATTCAATTAGAGTACTAATGTCTTTGGCTACAACATTTGATCTAGAAATAGAACAGATGGAAGTGAAGACAATTTCCCTACAAGGGGACCTGGAAGAGGAAATATACATGAAATAGCCTAATGGATTTGTAGTAAAGGGAAAGAAATATTTGGTGGGTAAACTGAAAAACATCTCTTTATGGTCTAAGGAAATCACCAAGAATGTGGTACCAAAAGTTTGACACATACATCCTTAGTTTAGGATTTGTGAGAAGAAAAGTTGATCTCTATATATATCCCAAAGAAGAAGGTGGGAGTTTCATATATGTAGCTTTGTATGTCCATGACATGTTGTTGATTGGAAACAACATGGACACAATAAAGGAGGTGAAGAAGAAACTCTCCTCCAAGTTCGGCGTGAATGAGCTCAATGCAGCTAATTTCATTTTGGGAATGGAGATTAAGAGAGATCAGGAAGATAGAAAGATCTCATTAAATCATATGAAGTATATCGAATTTGTTTTGAAATGTTTCAACATGCAGGACTGCAAATCAATGAAGGTTCCAATTCATGTGGTAGAAAGGCTAACTACTGAACAGTCTCCAAAGACATGGGAAGAAATAGAGGACATGGCACATGTTCCCTATGCAAGTGTTGTTGGTATTCGAATGTATATAATGGTATGCACTCAACCAAACATTTCCCATGCAGTGAGAGTGTTGAGTAGATACATGTCGACACCTGGGAAGGAGCACTAGATAGTTGTCAAGAGAGTATTCAAGTATTTGTGTGGCACAAAATATTATGCTATATGTTATCAAGGAAAACCTGGAGGTGACAATGAATTAGATGTACATGGATTTTTCAACGTCAAATGGGCTGGAGATATGGATCGACAGAGGTCAACCAATGGATATGTGTTCAAAATGTTTGGTGGAGCAATCAACTGGATGAGTAAGAGACAGGAGGTTGTATCCCTATCAACAACATAAGTTGAATACATCGAAACCACTCATGGAAGTAAATAAGAAGTATGGTTGTGAAGGTTGTGTTCATAAATCAGGTCTAAGTAGAGAGATATGAAGATAATTTGTGACAGTAAAAGAGCAATATTTCTAGAAATTAACTGTTAAGAACCAAATATCAATATAGCATAGAAAATCCTCAGAAAAAGTACTCAACGCCTTGAAAAGGAGATAATTTCAAATAATAAGCCTCTTCAAGGGGGCAACCTCTTTTTACCCCACTTAAATGTTCAAGTATAAGATGATTCAAAATGAAAATGTCTCCTTGGTATATATAGGAGACTAGGAGGTATACAAATAATGGCCTAAAGCCGACATAAATAAAATAGCATTACTAATATAATATGCCCCAATTATGGGGTGATGAGCCAATATTAGGGCTTAACATGCCCTCCCCTTGAGACAAGTGTTTTCTGCAATGCTTGAGTAACTCTGTATGCTTCTGTATAAAAGACTCGTCTTCCCAAGTGGAATCTCCAGCCGGTAGTTTCCTCCATTTAATGAGATACTCTGAAATGGATCTATTCCTCAGCTGGTGAATTCTTTTGTTAGTGATGGTTTCAAGCTCCAACATGATTTTTCCTTCCTCGTCAAGTTCTGGCAATATAGTTTGAACTGGGGTCTTGTCACCTATAACCTTATTTAAGCATGAAACATGGAAAATTGGGTGTACTCGTGAAGATGCAGGCAACTCCAATTTGTATTCCATAGTACCAATCTTTTGCAACACCTTATAAGGGCCATAATACTTTGGTGATAATTTATTATCCTTCTTGGCTTGCTTGAGGGACATCTGTTTGTATGGTTGTAGTCTTAAAAATACCCAATCCTCTACTTCAAAACTTCTTTCACTACAATGTTGAGATGCTTGTTGTTTCATGCGATTATGTGTCATGGTCAGGTTTTCCTTTAAGATTTGGAGAACTTGTTGTTGATTCTCGATGTGATCTTCCACTGCTTGAACCTTAGATTTTTCTTTTAGAGAAGAAGTGATGGAATGAGGGTGGTATCCATAAAGTGTCATAAATGGTGTCATTTTTGTTGCAGTATGAAAGGAAGTGTTAAACCACCATTCTGCCAAGGGTAACCATTTGAACCATTGTGTTTGTTTATCAGAGACAAAGCAACAAAGGTATCCTTCCAGACATTTGTTCACTATCTCGGTTTGTCCATCAGATTGAGGATGATAGGATGAGATATGAGCCAATTGAGTACCCAAACAAGAAAATAATTCTTTCCAAAAATGTCCAGTGAAGATGGGATCGCTGTCACTTACAATAATCTTTGGGTTGCCATGTATCTTTTGAACTGTCCCCATGAATGCGGTGGCAACTGTACTAGCTTTGAAGGGATGAGAAAGTGCACAAAAGTGTGCGTACTTGGTCAGTATATTAACAATCACCATGATGACACTCTTTCCTTCAGACTTTGGTAACCCTATGATGAAATCCATGGAAACCTCCTCCCATCGTTGAATTGGGATGGATAATGGTTGTAAAATACGTGGGTTCTTAATTGTTTCCACCTTATTTTGTTGGCAAACCAAACATTTTGCCACAAACCTTTGAACATCAATTTTACGACCATCCCAAAAAAAATCCTTCTTGACTCTATGGTAGGTTTTCAAAAATCCTAAGTGCCCTCCAACTGGAGAGGTGTGTAATTCCAATAGTACCTTTTGTTTGAGTTGGTAGTTCTTACATAAATATAAGCGATCTTTGTACCATAGTGAATTATTTTTCCATGTAAATGTATCTGATGCACCGGAATCCTATTGCAACCTTTGAATGAGAGTCCACACTTTTTCATCATTCTTCCATTCATCCCTTGCTTCTATTATCCAATCGGGTTGGATGATCGAGATAGCACAGAGAAAGGCCTCAACATCTTCATCCTTTCTTGCGAGTGCATCTGCCACAACATTTTGCTTCCCCTTTTTATAGATGATTTCAAAATCATAACCCAATATCTTGGTTACCCATTTTTGGTGTTCTTCTAAAGATAGTCTTTGTTCCAAGAAGTATTTAAAACTATCATGATCTGCTTTGACCTTGAAGTGCCTACCTATTAGGTAAGGACACCATTTCTTCAATGCATGTAGTATTGACATATATTCCTCAAGATCTCCAAAGGATCATTGATAAGCATTCCAAACTATTTGAAGATATTCCCAAAGTTATTCCACCCACTCGAAATCATGATCATGAAATTCACCTAATTCCTGGGAGTGTTCCTCCTAACATCAGGCCATACAGACACCCTTACGCCCAGAAGAGTGAAATTGAGTGCATGGTTGAAGAAATTTTAGAGGTTGGCATTATTAGACCTAGCCAAAGTTCTTACTCTGCAACAGTGGTAATGGTATTCAAGAAAGATAGCTCATGGCATATGTGTCCAGATTATAGAGAGCTCAACAAGATCACTATTAAAGATAAGTTTCCCATTCTTGTCATTGATGAATTGTTAGATGAACTACATGGAGCAATCTGTTTCAAAAAATTGGATCTTCGTTCAGGGTATCATCAGATCAAAATGAAGGAAGAAGATATCCCAAAAATAGCATTCCGAACTCATGAAGGCCATTATGAATTTTTTTTCATGCCTTTTGTCCTTACAAATGCACCTTCCACATTCCAAGGGTTGATGAATTCCATTTTCAAGCCCTTCCTTCGAAAATTTTTGTTAGTATTTTTTGATGATATACTAATATATAGCAAGTCTTGGGAGGATCATGTGCGACATGTTGGCAAGGTGCTACAACTACTAAAGGAGCAACAACTACATGCCAAACCATCCAAATGTTTCTTTGGAGTAAAGGAGGTAGAGTATTTGGGTCATATTGTATCTCATGACGGTGTCAAGGTAGACCCTAACAATATTAAGGCCATGATGGACTGGCCGATTCCAAAAAAATTAAAGAATCTTAGAGGATTTTTGGGTATGACAAGTTACTACCACAAGTTTGTTCAGAACTATGGAAGAATAGCAGCACCTTTAACAACACTAACTAAGAAGGATGCATTTTCGTGGACACCAAAGGAAACTAAATCTTTTGAACAACTTAAAGAGGTGATGTGTAAAGATCATGTCTTGACCACTCCAGACTTCACAAAAGCCTTTATTGTGGAATGTGATTCCTCGGGAAATGGAATTGGTGTTGTCCTAATGCAAGAAGGAAGGCCCCTGGCTTTTGAAAGTCGACCACTCAAGGGAAAGAACTTACAAAAACCCATTTATGAGAAAGAAATGATGTCAATACTACATGCATTGAAGAAATGGTGTCCTTACCTAATAGGTAGGCACTTCAAGGTCAAAAAAAATCATGATAGTCTTAAATACTTCTTGGAACAAAGACTATCTTCAGAAGAACAACACAAATGGGTAACCAAGATATTGGGTTATGATTTTGAAATCATCTATAAAAAGGGGAAGCAAAATGTTGTGGAAGATGCACTCTCAAGAAAGGATGAAGATGTTGAGGCCTTTATCTGTGCTATCTCAATCATCCAACCCGATTGGATAATAGAAGCAAGGGATGAATGGAAGAATGACGAAAAAGTGTGGACTCTCATTCAAAGTTGCAGCAGGATTCCAATGCATTAGATACATTTACATGGAAAAATGATTCACTATGGTACAAAGATCACTTATATTTATGTAAGAACTCCCAAATCAAACAAAAGGTATGCAACCTCCTTTTACCCCACTTAAATGTTCAAGTACAAGATGATTCAAAAGGAAAATGTCTCCTTGGTATATATAGGAGACTAGGAGGTATAATTACAACTAATGGCCTAAAGCCGACATAAATAAAATAACATTACTAATATAATATGCCCCAATTAAGGGGTAATGAGCCAATATGAGGGCTTAACAATTACTCATCTTATCATTTGAAGACTAAGAACATTGATGTACAATACCATGTTATGAGAGACATGGTGGAAATAAACACGATTTTGTTGGAGAAATTAAACATTTTGGAAAACATAATAGACTCATTGACCAAGTATATGAGTGTTGTGGAGTTCTCTTGGTACATAGAGGAAATGGGAATTGTTTCCCTGGGTCTATGAATGAAAGTTCAAAGGTCTTACGGTTTCAGAAAAGAAGGAAAAAAGTTGGAGAATGTTGGGTTTTTATATTATTTTCAGTGAAATTCAAGGTGGATCGAATGACAATCAAATTCAAATGTCGAGGTGGTTTGACTGGGTAAATATGAATTCGAGGTGGATCGAAAACAATTCGAAGTTTGAGGTTAGTTAACCGGGTAAATTTGAATTCATAGGTCGAGGTGGTTTGACATGGTAAAGGAATCTACAACAAGTTGAAGAGGTTGACCGAAAAGACGTTGGCATGCGAGCATGTTATGATTGACTGAAGATCAAATGAAGGTTAATTGGTATTCAACAATTATACAACGTGGTAGTCAACAGTAAGAGAATATTGAGAATTGTAGGATTTGTATCAAATGATCCACATGGATCTGTAACCATTTTTGGGCGCTATTTCATTAGGGTTTTTCATACTGTAAATCCTATAAAGAGGAGTGTTTTAATGTTGTAAAATCTAATCGTAAGATAGAAAATATTTAGAGATATATTTAGATGTAGGTTGTTGGTCATGCAGATGTAATTCGAATTGGCTACAGGGTTGTTATTGAATAAAAAAAAATGTATGACGTTGATTGTGTATTAGGTGTGGACAAATGTTAGACATGTAACCTTTTATTCTGAATGAATAAGACAACAAGGAGTAGAACGCTCAAGGAATGTTGGTTTTCTCAGATTGGGTTTCCAGGGTAAAATCTCTATGTATTGTGTGATTGTTGTGTCATTTACTTTCTTTATTAAATATGTCTTCCTCGCTTCTATTAGGTTTAGCGTGGAAGTGTGTCTCATTCCCTAACAATTCAACTATATCGCTAATGCCTAATTCTAATCCCCTTTAATATCTATATTATTTTTTAACATATTAAAAATACACCTTAACCCTTATATACTACACAATATATTGATTTTATTTTTTACAATCTAAATACCTCAATATTAAGCATATAGAGGATTCTACAGTGAAACATATGAGATATCATTTTTGGGATCAAGTTCATAGAGTACATCATTAATCTATGACCCATATCCACGAGTGTTAGTCACAAATAACCAATTTATCATGATTTCGAATAGTCGAGTTAACACTCATTACATCGAGTGATGCTCACAAGAATGAAGAAGTGAGATTGAAACTAGATAAATGAATCGCATAGCATCAATGATCACCTTTGGGGCTTGTAACCGATAAATAGGACTTCCCAGGTGGTCACCCATCCCAATATGCCTCTGTCTCAAGCATGCTTAACTATTTATTATTTCCCACAATCAAGCCCACTTAGCTTACTAACCTATTTGAAAAATATTAGCAAGTATTGTTCCTTATGAATTATTCAGTTATATCTCCCTTTGATATTTTTATTTAGGCATCGATGGGATTCAATAGTTCAACATATGATATATTGTTTTGGGGATCAACTGCATAGATTAAGTCACTAATATATGACCCATATCCATGAGTATTAGTTGTAACTCACCATTTTATCATGATGTTGAATAGTCCACTTAGCACTCATCGCATATGGTGATGCTCACATGGGTGAAGAAGTGGGATTGAAACTAAAAAAATGAATTGTATAACATCAATGATCACCTCTAGGACTCGCACCTAGTAACTAGGGATTCTGAGGTAGCTCAATCATGATTAACTGTGGATTTTCCCCCATAATGAATCCAAATTAGCTTGCTACCCCATTTGCAAAACCTTATCAAGTATTGTTCCTTATGAACTATTCAGTTAGATATCCCTTCACTCTTTTTATTTAAGCATCAAGGTTCTTCCACATTGAAACGTATGAGATATCGTTTTTAGGATCAACTGTGTAAAGTAAGTTACTAATCTATTACCCATATCCATGAGTATTAATTGCAACAAGTTCACCAATTTATCATGATTTTGAATAGTCCACTTAGAACAACTATAAAAATGAATGGAATAGCATTAATCATCACCTACGCGACTTACACATGGTAACCAAGAATTCCCAAGAAGTCACCCATTCCAACACTCCTCTAGATCAAGTGTGCTTAACTATGGATTTTTCCCCACAATCAAGCCTAATTAGATTTATACGCCATTTGAAAAACATTACCAAGTATTGTGCCTTATGAACTATTCAGTTATATATGGGTGAGTGAAAGATAATGATGGCCTCTCAGGATGCGTTAGTGACAATGCAAACCCATAAAAATATCAATTCGTTAACTTGGAGGGATTATTCAAGGTACTCCTACAATGAATTTGAATATGGTGTATGAATATAAAACATAGGAAATTGAATTATTTTTCCTAATAAACAACTTTTTTTCATAGAAATAGTGAATAACTATATCAAATTTTATTTTTTCTAACGATGGTATCTTATTTTTCCAACAAAAAATAAGGTATATTTTTTTGTTTGTGCAAGTGTTCAGTATCTTAATGATGGAATTTCTTTCCAAAACCTTGTATACTTATAGAGAACCCGTTTTTCTTGTGCCGTGTATTTTTTGGAAATTTATAATATTAATTTTATATATACATTTTTTTTAATTACGATAGTCAACATATCCCTAAAATAAAAATGTCTTTTGTTTGTGCAAGATAAGAGGGTCTTAACGTGATAAAAACAATTTATTTATTTTTAGATCATAGATATTGGTCTCCTATAGTGTTGCATATAAATAATTTGAGAAATGGTTAAGCTGATAAGAAGTTATAGAAGAAATAAGAGAGGTATGTATTCTAGGATTTTCATATATGTCAAGACAAACCTAGATTAAAAATAATAAACATTATTAATTAAAAAAAAAAAACATTATATATTTGGAATCTATACAACCAACTCTATCTGTGTCTATAGTTTCGTTAATAACTAAATTGTGTAGTCTATAGAAAAATAACATCAACAATAGAGATATAGAGAGGAATTCATAAAACTAGAGGTTTTTACATATTTGTAGACCGTGCCACCAGGTTTGTCACCCCGAACCTAAATCAAAGGCAACCAACTCAGTAGAAACATATGAAAAAGTTGTTTCTCCCGCCCAAAAAAAATTGAAATTCAAATACCGCGTGCATCCTTTAGTAACACACGAGCGTTACTAGAAACAAGAACGTGTGTGATTTCCTATGAACACACATCAATTCTCTCTCTCTCTCTCTCTCTCTCTCTCTCTCTCTCTCTCTCTCTCTCACGTGCACGCGCGTTTCCCTCCTCTCACTCCCTCCCTCTATATTCCTCTCTTTCTCTCCTACCTCACTCTCCCTATCCCTCACTCTCTTTCTCCCCCCTCTCTCTCTCCATAAACCTCTCTACCTTCCCCATCTTCCCCTATCTCCTTGTGTCCCTCTTCCCCCCACTCTCTTTACCCCATTCATTCTCTTTGTCTTCTCTCCACATTCCTCTCTCTATCTCTCTCTCTCTCTTTCTCCCCCACACTCTCTCACTTTATCTCCTACTTTATATTTCCTTCCCTCTATCTCTTTCTATCTCTCTCTCTATCTCTCTCTATCACTCCTCCTACTTTTCCCCTCTCTCCCTCTCTCTCTCCCCTACTCTCCCCCCTTCTTTTTCTTATCTATTTTTTTCTCCCTC
>ML784312.1:887699-904875 GCA_009831015.1 Picea engelmannii
GAGGGAGAGAGGGAAGGAGGGGGAGAGGGGAGGGGGAGAAAGAGGGGGAGAGAGGGAGGGAGAGAGAGAGAAGTAGGCGGGAATTGAGGTAGGGATCGCAAGAGAGAGAGAGGGAAGAAGGTGGAGAGAATACAAAGAGAGTGAGTGGGGTAGAGAGAGAGGGGAAGAAGGAGACAAGAAGTGAGGGGAAGAGGGGGGAGAGAGAGAGGGAGTGGGAGAGACAACAAGTGAGAGCGAGGGAGAGAGTGATTGGAGAGAGAGAGAGAAAGTGGGAGGGGGAAGGTGGGAGAGACAGAAAGGGGGATATAGAGATATTTCATGTTAATAGGAATGTGCATGTGTTCTTGTTCCTAATAGCGTGTGCATGATTTAGGAACATGTGCACGTCCCTAAAGTGTTTGCGTTATTTTTAGTAATGTGCATGTGTTCTTGTACACATTTTTCTTATGAATGCACATGAATTCTTGAGAACGCACATGCATTCATGGGAACTTTCCCACGTGACTTGTTGAGAAGAGGTTTGGGGTTTGTCAAGCCTGTCACATCATGAACACGTGCGTGTTCCTAGAAATGTTCATGTGTTCCCACGAGTGTATGTTCATGCTCACCTTGTTTCCATTTTATCGTCCACCAACTTCGTGCAGTCACCCAACATTTTTATATAATCAAAAATAGGGTTGTGTCGTAGCTACAACAACCACATACATAAAAATTCAAAAATTATCTCAGACTGATCTATTTTCTATACATATAATACTATCATCTAATAGAGATTCCAAGCTAATAGGTAATTTGACAAGTGACTTGCTTAACATATTGTCCCAAAAAACTTACAATTTTAAATAACATTTATGGTATTAAGGTTGAAAACTACCATGTTCTTCTTGCCTCCCATCAAAGTGACTTCTGAGTAAATGAGACTTGGACCCCACACCATTATTTAGTTATGGGATTTGTAGGGTGTTTAGAACCTATTTTTTTTAAAGGAACCTTGATGGAGTTCCCTTGACAACTTTACCCAAATATCTACTTTAGCATTGAGCCCCCTCTTGATAAGAAGAAATTGAATTTGATTGAAGCGTTGAGCGGGCCTCTTGGTACTTTTTATTATTCAGCTAAATTTGTTGTTGGATGGGCTTTCTAGATCATTGACTACTCGTTTCACCATTGGCGAGTCCCCTAGCACTATCAATTTTTTTATTCCTTCCTCCTTGGTAATGACAAGAACACACCATAGAGAGTAAGCTTCATTCATGTTGTTGGAAACGTTTCCAAGTCCCGAGGCATATTTTACTATTTGGATTCCTCTGGGATCATGGATTACCCCCCTCATGCCTACCACCTCTTAAAATAAATTTGAAGGACATGGGGGTGGGATTTGATCCACTTATGTGTGCATAAGTCACGAAATTATTTAATATAATATCCCTAGGTGAAACCACACATTTGACCACTACCTCAAGGTGTCCCCATGGCTCCAAAAAATCCCTCATGGTAATTTAATCTTGTCCACTACTGAAAAACTCCTCACTCCTCACCAATGGGTCCAACCCATTTGGAGTCTCGACATCATTTTAATATTACTTATCATTATTATTAATAATAATATTTCAATTGATGATTGATTTTTTTTACTAATATTATATTATAATATAATCATAATAGAAACAATATTATTATATTGTTATGGTTTACTATATAGTATTATTATGTTCTAAAAAGAATATAAAAATAAATAAATAAAATAACACACTCAAATATCTTATTATATTTTAATAAGAATATTAAATATATATATATATATGGAACTACATATTTTATTATATATGACTCTTTATAATACACCACAGATAATTTTTTAGTAATAAAATATTTTTGATATAATTGTTATAATGCATAGGCTATATTAATATTACTTATGATAAGTAATATTATTAAAATGAAAATGTTGATATTATTATGGTTAATCATGGTTGAGTATGTTTAACCATGTTTGACATTGTTTCACCATGGTTGATATAATGACTTTTGTTGATTGTGTTTGACTATAGGTGGCCTAGGTTGATTATGGTTGACTTCAGTTACCCATGGTTGAATATAGTTGACCATGTTTGATGATGTTTGTCTATAGTTGACCATGCTTAAGTATGGTTGGATATTGTTGAACATGATTAATCATGTTTCAATATGATCAACCATGGTTGACTGTGGTTGACCATGGTTAATCATGTTTCAATATGATTAACCATGGTTGACTATGGTTGACCATTGTTGACCACAATTTACTATAGTTGGACATTGTTTACCATGGATGACCATAATTAACCATGGTTGACTATGGTTGACCATGTTTTACTATTGTTGACCATGTTTGGTCATGGTTTACTATGGTCTACCATGTTTGACTACGGTTGGCTATGTTTGACCATGTTTAGCAAGGGTTGACTATGATTGAAGATGTTTGAGCATGGTTGAACATGCATTGACTATGGTTCACTATGTTTGACTATTGGAAATGATGGTTTTCCCTGGTTGATTTTGTTTGACTATCATTAACCATGGTTAACCACATTTGACTTTCGTTGATTATGATCAATCGTGTTTTAGCATAGTTGACTATGGTTGAAGAAGAGTGATTCTAGTTTACTATGGTTAACCATGTTTCACTATGGTTGATAATGGTTGACCTTGGTAGTGCATTTTTTATTATAATTGACTTTAGCTGATCATTGTTGACTAAGCATGTTTGAATATGGTTAATTATAGTTTAACATGGTTGACTATGGCTAAGCATGTTTGAAATCCATCCTTAACGTGATTGACTTTTCTTGATTATCAACTTTCATTTACTAAGTTTAACTATATTTGAATTTGGTCAACTATGGTTGACCTTGGTTGGCTATAATTAACATGTTTTATTATAGTTGAGTGTGGTTTACCATGTTTGACTATGGTTGAGTGGTTGACTATTGTTGACCTTGGTTGATTATGCTTGACTTTGCTTAGCCATGTTTTCTTATAGTTGACCATGTTTAACCATGGTTGAGCATTTTTTACTATGCTTGACCATGATTGACTATTTTTTCTATGGTTGACTATAGTGACACATGGTTGAACATGGTTAACTATGTTTGACTATGATTGACCATATTTTATTATGGTTGACCATGGTTGGGCATGGTTAACCATATTTGACTGTGATTAATAATGATTGACTATGGTTGAACATGTTTAACCATGGTTTAATATGGTTGTCCATGTTTGACTATTTTTAAGAATGGTTGGCTATGTTAGACCTTGTTTAACCATGGTTGACTATGGTAGACCATACTAAACCATGGTTGTTTATGTTTGATAATGGTTGACTATGGTTCACCATGTTTGACTATGGTTAATGATTGTTTGACCATGGTTTATTATGTTTGACCATTGTTAACCATGGTTGACTTTTTTTACTATAGTTGACTATGATTGATCATGTTTGACTATGGTTTAGTACACTTGAATATGGTTGAATTTCTACATTCCTCGTGTTTATGTTGCATTCCAAAGTTCATGAAGGGTTGACCATGAATTCATGAAGGGTTGACTATGGTTAATTATGGTTGTCCATGTTCTACTATGGTTAACTATGTTTCTGATCATGTTAAATTCAGTTAAGTATAGTTTACTTTGGTTAAGTATCATTAACTTTGTATTTAGATATAGATTTAACATGTAAGAAGAAAGTATCAATGATGAAATTGCATACTACCCAAATTTTCGACAGTTACTAGTTAGCACACCACTAGGGGAGATTAAATGGTACAAACACCTATCTATCCTTGGCCTATAGGAAGATGGCATATGAAATGGATTCCAAGAGAGAAATTTCGACTACTTCATCTACTTATTCACATCGCCATAAAACGGACGCCAAGACACCATATGAAATGGACCTTATCATAATCTGCATATGGGTACAACAATCTGCGTCAAACTCAGATGGAATGGAACCAACTATCCTAATTGTTGTTACCAAATGGCTATCAATCTTGTAGATAGAGGAAGTTGGCGCTATCAATGGGAAGAAAAAATTTAAACAACATTTCCTAAAATGGTTTATCCTTATCCTGAACATAATCTTTTTTACTTCAGCGAAAATGCATAACATACAGAAGAATGCTTTATACATTTGCTCAACATAAGAATCTTTTCTTATTTATGAGTCAAACATGGTCAATTTTGATATTATTTTTAGCCTCTTTCTAAGTTCCCTTATAACAAGTTGTCACATCCTTTCCAAATATGTATTTTGTATTAATACTAAATTCCCATTTTTCTTATGTATAAGGTCTTGTTTTTTACTTAACACATGTAGATGCATTATCCCTTAAGATTCATAGTTTAACTTATACAAGGAATATTATGTACACTAAAATTATGGATCATGTTAGCATTGTTGCCTAATGGATATATGAATATATGAATATGATTAAACTGTTCATCCTCCACATTTCTTTGTCTAGATTTTACCAATGAAATAAATGAATACACAATTTTGAAGAGAAAGCACAAGTAATGAAAGTAGGGTATTATAGGAAAAACCAACTTCTATTAAAGAATCAACGGATGAAAAACATTGCAATGTATATAAAAATAAATAATGTATAGAATGGCGGTAACTTATCTTTGATAAGATATGTGATGGCTATGCTCATTCAAAAACAACAAAGTGTGCTACTACTCAACCTCACACAAAGGGAATTCCTACCCTTCAAGGGAGATCTTTGGGCAACAATAGGCAAGCCACCCACTCTCACTTAATAGCCTTACCTCTACTCTTCTAGAGTAGGGTTTCTAACTTAAGAAAGATTTTCTTATATGATCAAAGTAGGTATTATCACTATATTAGCATGGATGAGAGAAATAACTTAAGTTTAATTGGTTTCCTTTTCCTAATCAATGGCTCTATACATACTATAGAGAAGAAAATAATAAATGATTAGAATATGACACTTTCTTGCAATAATTTAATATTCAATATGTCACATGAATGCATCATTTATCATCATGATAACCAATTATAATGTAAAAATTTATGAGTGTAACAAATGAAGCATTAATGAGTATTCATAAGACACTTTATACATGAACCAGTAGTTTGTAACAAGTTTAGTTTGACAACAGTAATTTGTAACAAGTTTATGACATTTCAATTTTGCATTTATTCAACAATATAACTACCAACAATATTTCATGATCCAAATGAAAAAGACAGTAGTTTGTAACAAATTATGACATTTCAATTTTTCATTTATTTAACAATATAACTACAAACAATATTTTATGATCGAAATGAAATATTATTATTGTAATAAAGCTCTATTTAAGAATCATTTTAACAAACAACTTAGTGCCAAATTTCAAACCATACATTTTAACAAACAACTTAAGGTGAAAGTCTAAATTTCAAACAATGATATTTTTGAATAATTATAATTAATTTGAAATTTGTATTTAAATACATAGATAACAAGCATCATTTTCAATGATACAAATGAAATATTATTGTTGTAGTAAAACTTTATTTAACAAACATTTTAACAAACAATCTAGTTTCAAAGTCCAAATTTCAAACAATGATATTTTGGAGCTGTTATGACAATTTTGTATAGAAATATATAGATTATAAGCATTATTTTCAAGGTTATAACCTTTGCTGAATTAAAGAAAAGACACACACAATCTGCAACTTTAAATGCAACTTTTGAGTGTTGGAAATCTAAGAGTTATTTGGCTAAGGATTACAAAGAGAACCCTCTTTGACAGCCCAAAAAACCTCTTGAAATAATAAAGGTAAGGAGATGGGAATAATAAAAAACACATAATAAATTTGTATAAACATCATTGTACTTATACTTGTATCTTATTGATGTTTAATGCAATCTAACTCTTATCTTAGCTATTTCATACATGTATCTTATTGATGTTTAATGCAATCTAACTCTTATCTTAGCTATTTCATGTCTTTAACAGTGGTATCAGAGCGGGCTTAGTTCTTAATTTGAGCTGAGCTGGGTAGTTATCATAACATTTCTATGAACTGCTATGAGATTTCCCTTTCCTTCTCTCTACATAAACATTTCCTATCATGTTGGGTGTAGAAAACGTCCCTGGCCCGTCAGTTTTCTCCCTGGTTATTCTCTACGTACCTTGGTTATGTTGCTGGTTATTCTTTGCGCACCTTGGTTCTGTTGTTTGGCTCTAGGAAACCCTCATCTCTTGTCATTATTCCATTTCACTTTAGTTTTCGTAAAATCCCTCGATGGAATGGTCTCTTTGCGCGTTAGATTTTCTTGAAGATAGAACAAATCATTGGCCTCTTCCTTTTCTTGTGGCTACTAAACTCACGACATCCACCAAGCTCTCAACAATTGTTTCGGCGATTTTGGATTGCAAGCGCATTGTTCTATGGGTGAAATAATTTATTAGGGTTTCTCTGAGAATTCTGGTTTCCACTGCATGTTTCTACGGTGTCTTGCTTCCCTTTTTTCGTGTGCACTCAGATTGGGTCGTTTGCAGTCTGATCCCGTCCACAGTCTGTCTGAGGGCATGAGGTCCAGATGGGTGAAGTCGAGGGCATCTCATAGAACAACGTTCTCCCATCAACATCTTGAATGCATTCACATTTTTTTTTTTTTTATCTTGGACTCTGATGCAAGAGAGCCGCTAATCCACTCCAGATCCCGTCATAATTTAAAAACTTGGATTCGAAGAGCAACACATCTAAAGAGAGATGGGAAGACAGTGTTGCATTACAAATGACTTAATGACTTGGGGGACGCCGTTCCATGTTCTCACAAAAGTCGAATGATGGCACTAGTCGACAGTAGAAGAAAAGGAGATTCAATTTCATCTCCTTGAAGTTTTCCCTTCGTTCGAAGTGCGCAATATACTCAGGTCGCAAGAGTGTGAGGAATCCAGTTCTTTTCCTTTCCCTATTCCGCTTCTTCTTTTGGTTCATATACTTTGGCGCGAGACTTGTCTTCTCAGATCGCTTTCTACTTTGCTTATTGCTAATCGCAACTAAACATGGCTTGTACGAAGCAGATGTCGATGTAAAACTCTCTGCAACATTACTTGGCTCTTAAATCGACCAGATTTTTTCATTAATTTCAGTGTGTTAAGAGGCATTGTCTTTGTTTTTATTAAAACCCAGTTTCGTGGATCTTTGTGCCCACTTACTACCCATGCCAGTTCAAGCACTATGAGATCTGGTAGCGGATATTTTTCGACAACCACGTGATAACGAGATCAATGGTTTGTTATTCAAGCATTTCATGCTGGGCAGCATTGCTTGATAGGTAAGTCTCTACACTTAAGCTTTTGGATGGAATAAAGATTCTATAGTTCTTCATTCACCTCATTATTACAAGTAGCAAAGCATCAATGGCGCCTTGAATGGACATTATACATCTGATAAATAAAATTGTTTGAGTATTCACCATTGTGCTCTATTGCCTGCATTTGCATTTTCAGTAGAAGCTAACACATTTCATTCACTAAGATTGTATTGTATACTTTGATTGTGAAATGGGGGAGTTGCAAGAAACTATGTGAGGTCTGAGCTATGGATAGAGTTTAGGAACTGTTAAAGTTACTCAATCTTTTATTATGTGGACACATTACTTCAACTCAAACTAGACTTCTTCAGGGTGCACTTGAGCTAAAGAATCTAAGACAACATTTTGAAGTATTCCTTGTTTAGAACCCTATATTCAAAGATGATGAAGAAGATGAGGTTGATTCAAGCCAACACCCACCACACCACAACAACCACTCTGTGAGTCAGCCCCAAATTCTATATTCACGTGCATATAAAGAAAAATTTTATCTTTCCAAGCATATGGAGACCTTGGGAAAAAATCAGAAATAACAAGCACATAAGAGTATCTTATATAAAAAAGATGTCACCTTTCATAATCTGAATTACACCAAACCGATATAGTTTCAGAGTGCTAGACTACTACAAGAAAGTTGAGATTCAGTTGGCCACGTTTAATATTAGTGCTTCGATCTTCATCATTCCAATTATTGTGGAAAACGTCAGTCATACCAACAAATTCACTCTCGAGTATTGATACATCTTGAGGAGAAAAGATTTCCATCTTCTCACTTTGTCCCTGACAAGGGGAACAACTTTGTCCCTGACAAGGGGAACAACATCAATGATTCAGGATTTCAATTTCAAAGCCTTATTAGTAGAGCAACAATAAGCGAGTGTGATAAGCAAGCATGATTTTTTTTGGTTTTCCTTAAAGCACCACTTAGTAGAATACTTACAACTTTTTCTAGACAACAGTTTTTGGTTTCCCTTAAACCTCCACTTATTACAAGACACTCAACTTCTACTACAAAATAGTTTATGGTCATCTTTAAACCAACCCTGAGAGCACTTCCAATTAGGAGAAGAAATCATCCTCCAACTTCTAGTTAACTTTGGAAATGTTCTGGGAACCATTGAGCCTAGAGCATGGTTCCACAGTTTTTGGTCATCCTTAAACCACCAAATTGATTTGTGGTATTCCTTAAACCACCATCACCATTTAATAGAAGACATTAGATTTTGCTAGTCTTTCGGTTTGTGGTCATCCCAAAACCACCATATTCAGAGAGCACATTCAATCATCATCTGCTACACACTTCTAGATTTCAGCTCTCACCTTGGACTCATATACACCCCTTTGGATTAAGGAGGGAATATTGGAAATGTAATCCATTAGGATTGTGAACTATCTTTCATATTCCAAGAGACGTCTTGAAATACGAATCCAAGCATCAACATCAATGTACTTATACATGTATCATTTTGATGTTTAATGCAGGCTCACACTTATCTATTTCATGTCTCTAGGAAAAAAAATAGCTTGACATTCATCAATGTTAGTAATGATATGTATCCTTGGGAGTTCATTGGAATATCTTAAGCCTCGATGTGTTAGAAACAAAAGTATGGGATAGGAAGACATAAAAATGTTGCATAAAATATCAGTCACCTAAAACCTTTATATCCTCTAGATACCATGTAGTTTATGACAATTGTTGAGATAATTACATACACCAAACATGAGAGACAACATTGTGTTTCTAGGAAAGGTCGTTGGGGAATATTCCAAGTCATTTGGTGGTCATTTATAAGATAGATGAAGATTGCATCAAACGCTTGATGTGAGAATGTTATACACTAACCTTGCATAGGTATTATACACTGACCTTGCATATGAGTTTACCTGCAATTCAGTTATACATTAACCTTGCATAGGTATTATACACTAACCTTGCATATGAGTTTACCTGCAATTCAGACAACAAAGAAAACCCTCAAACAATAATTTGAGGAAAAGGAAACATTAGGTTTTTTTAACAAATAAATCCCCCCCCCCCTTTCAAATTGATTGATCTCCAGTTATAAGGTAAAAAATGATGTATCAAATGTTGGTAAATGAAAGGTGGTTACACCATACTTGCACACATGATTATCTATGTAGAAATGGATAATAAAGAACTCATGGATAGCTGCCAATGAATAGGTAACAGCCAACCCTCTAGAATGGTAGTTGGACCAATTTGGGATTTTTTTTTCTATTTGGTATGAAATATGATAAGGATATGCCCAAAACGTATACAAAGTATGAAACAAATGAGGCATCTTGGTCCCCTATATACAAATATGTATTTACTAGTTTTAGAGAGGGGATAACAAGCAATGTATAGTTTGATAGATCAAGAACATCATTCCAAGCATGTTGGTTAGGGAATCAAAGAAATATAGATCAAGTACTAAAATATGCAATGTTTGAGCCCTAAGGTTTGATCTCTAGGTAAGATAGAATATACAGAGTTAGATCCAAAACCCTTTTGGAAATGCTAACAATATAGATATTTAACTAAGGAATAGGCTAGCACTAATTTAATTATTCACGTGTGAATGAATCTTACAAAATCTGTATTCAATGATATACATGACAAAACTCTAGATTGCATAAAAAAATGAAGGAAAAAAAGGGGAAATTTTTTATTTTTTAGGGGTTTTGGTGATTGAAGAAAATGAAAGACTAGAGCCTTTGGATGGCTATGGGGTCACTATGTAAAATCATTGTGAGGTATATGATTTAATATGGGGTAGTGTTGATGGCACCTAAAGGATTTCCCTTCAAGTGCTACCTAGGGTTAAAATATTCCCTTCAAGGTTGGATGGCAGGATCAATCAATGAAGAAGTCTTTTTCGATACTAACAAGTTGAAATCAAAGGTTGGCCATGAAAAGCGATAGAGAAACGATATTTCCTTCCTTAATTCATGGAAAATAAATTCAATGGTCAGAGGTGGAGCTTAGAAAACTACCCTGAGAACCCTTCCAAGTGGAGCATTTCACCCTTCTTCGGTATTGTAGTAGCCTTTTTCTTCTAACAAAATCTCAAGAGAATAGATATTCAAAGAACTCTTGAGCCAAGTTTTGTTGGACTATTCACCAAACTGAGAGGGGGGAGTGAATCAATATTGAGCACTTTTTACCATTTTCAACCATAACATGTAAACATTAAATTATCAATAATTCCATTCACTTACGATTTTATTTAACATATCATAAACATATAACCATAGATGCATAGTACACAAGAGTTTTATGTGGAAATCCAAATGGGATAAAACCATGAAACGCTTTTTAATATATACATTCAATATTATATTCACGTGGAGCACCAACTTCCAATATTCTCCAACACCAACTAGAAGGAGGCACCAACCACGTATTTACAGGCTCTAACCTGAAGGAAGCTCCAACTTCCTAGATTTTCTAGCACCATCTAGAAGGAGGTTCCAACCCCTTTATTTATAGGCTCCAACCTAAAGGAAGCTATGACTCCTTGTATTCTCCAGCACCAATTGGAAGAAGGATCCAACCCCCTGATTTATAGGATCTAACCTGAAGAAATCTATGACTTCCTATATTCTTTGACTCCAAGTGGAAGGAGGATTGAACCCCCTCATTTATAGGCTCCAACATGAAGGAAGATATGACTCCCTATATTCTATGTCTCTAATTGGAAGGAGGCTCCAACCCCCTTTCCTTACCCCTTCCTTCCTCTTTTAAATATAAATGGAGACTCAACCTATCACTTAAACTGTCATTGATAATCAACCTTTCACTTTCATTGATAATCAACCTATCATTGTCACTAATAATCAACATGTCACTTTCATTGATAATCAACCTATCACTTTCACTGATAATCAACCTGCCATTGTCACTGATAATCAACATGTCACTCTCCCTAATAATTAACCTATCATTGTTACTGATAATCAACATGTCACTGTCACTCATAATCAACCTGCCATTGTCACTGTCACTAATAATCAACCTGTCATTGATAATCAACTTGCCAGTAATAATTAACCTATCATTGGTATTGATAATCATCAAACATGATTCAACCACTTCATAAATCTTACACCAAGATCACCAATAATATCTCCAAAAAATATGCCCAAAAATATCCAAGATATGCATCCAAACCATGTGCCAAGATATGCCTCAACCATGTGCCAAAACAACCATGATATGCCTCAAACCATGTAAGAAATATATTCCTTGCGCATGTGCTAAATTATCCAATATACAATTCTCAAACATGTGCCAAAGCATGCCTTAAGCATGTGTTGAACCATCCAAGATATACCTCAAGCATATACCATAACAATGTGCCAAAGACCTCAAGCATGTCCCATAAATATGTCTCAAGCATGTAACAAAACTTCTAAGATATGCAGCAAACCATATTCCATGATATCCAAAATATCACTCAAATCATATGCTCAAATCACCAAGATATGCCTCTATCCATCTGCCAAAGACTCTCCAAGATATGCCTCAAGGCATGTACCAAAATATCCAAGACATACCTCAAAACATATAGACAAACATACCTTTCATAATGAGGAAACCTTAATGCACCAAATCTTTGGTCATCATACCTTTCTCAAATTCAACATCAAGAAGATAACATCTTCATCAAACTTTCATTCAATCTCGCTAGACAAAACTAGGAGACTAATGGTGTCTTGCTTGAAAAGTGTTGTGCAGCCTACAGGGACCTTGCTAGACACCTTATATCTAACCCGCAAGGGCCTTCTCAATTAGGGTTTCCAAGAAACTCTTTGCACATCTACAACTCCGAGACTTTTTCTTCACACAACTTTGCTACTTCAATTTCGCTAAGATATCACATCCTTGCTTGATCACATGATACTTCCATGACTTGATTTTGTAATTAAATGAGAGGATCTTGATGGGTATTTATACCCTTCCAAGTAACTCCTTTATTTGAATTTAGGGCCGACCTATAAATTCTTATTTGGTACAACTTTTCTTCTTTAATTAATTTTGGTGTTGACTTGTAACTTCTTGTTGCAAGTGTCTAGGGGTTTTTTAACCATACTTCGGCGCTTCATATTTAATAGGGTATAAATTATCAACTGTGAGGAACCACGTGGTGTAATACCTACCATTCAAATTGGCATCACGAGGGCCATCCATTTATGATACTTTTTCATCCATTTGTAGTGTCCTCCAGCCTCTTTTCTCGAATCAAATTTAGGCTTCATGACCACACCTCCGGGGATTCATAGCCATATTCTCCTGGTTTATTTGTATAATTATCCAAAGCATCTTCTCATGAGGGGAATTCTTAGATATACACCATAAGGGGGCCACTTTAGAGATTCCTTCAAATACACCCATCACTTCTAGGGGCTTCTAGACTTCTTATAGGGTTGACATCAATAAAAACCAATTGTCCAACAATATCCCCCCTTGGCATTGATGGAAACACTCATACTTATTCTATGATCATTTCTCCCCCTGTCTTCATCTACTCCACCTATATTTATTCTTCTGATCTTTCTCTCCCCCTTTGACATCAATGACAAAGGGTAAATCCCCTTGACAATATACCTTCTTTTGACAATCTCTCTCCCCCTTTCTTATTTTCTTTTGATCTTTCTCTCATGCTTTTGTTCATTCTCTCCCCCTATCTTATTTGCAAGATGTCATGTAGATCAATGTGGGGTTTCTTGTTGATGATTCCTTTCATTTATTTCGAGGCTTCTTGTCCATTATTACTTCCTGGCATTGTAATCCACTAATGGATATTAAAAATAGTTCATGTCAATTTTCCTTCATCACTTGTCATGTATTTATTGAACTGACATCAATGATATAATAATTCAACAATTTTCCCTTGGAAATATTACTCCTCTCGATGGCTCTTCTTCCCTATCTTGTTGTGCCTCTCATGGATTTCCTTTTTGTGACTAGTTGGTTCTATTAGCACTCTGTAAATTTTGTCCGGTTGATAGAAAAATGACAGAGGTAACTGTTTCAACCAACTTTACAGTTGGGCACTATCCTGCTCAACTCAGAGAGGGCTCTCTCATGTCACTTGATATTTCTTTCAAAATCGGTGGCTAGATTTAGTTTGTTTTGGGGTTTTTTTATAAAGTTGTTGGCAAGGAAGGGAGGGTCACTTAGGGATATGGACTCAAAATTATGAAAGTGAATAAAAACAATGACTGGATGGTAGAGATATCCAGAGGAGAAAGGCTAAATGAGTTAATGAATTTGATTTATAAAATGTATTCAAGTAGGGTGTAAGAGGAAGTAGAAAACAAATAACTACATCAGAGCATTATTGAAATGAATTTTGAATTAGTTAAGAATAAATACACATAGTTTAAACTGCTTAAGCTGAGAGCATCATGAGATGAATTATGAGCTTTTAACTATCTAATTTAAACAGAAGACCATGCAAATGGAATTAAGAACAAAAGAAATGCATACAATGAAAGGAGACAAAACTCATGTCACCACCATTAGAATCGTTTCATAGAGACTTCAAACGACTATGCATACATATTCAATTCAGCTCCAGAAAATTACAACAGAGTTCAGAAAACAACTAAAGGTGACCTTACACTTCTGTCAACCTTAATTCATTTAGAACTTCTAGCATTTATACAATTCAAGTTTCTTTAACTAGAAACCAATTACAATAGTTGAACTGAAACGTTTCAGCTTCTAAAACTGACTATAATAATTTCAACTGAGAGTCTCATCATGTGAACTAATTTACAATGATTAATCAAAAACTCTTTGTAAACTAACGACTGATTTCTCTGACTCCTCGACTTTTGTCTTTGCCATTTGTCTCACTTTTGTCCTATGTTGGACTTGCGAATTCGGTGACACTTGGAAGCTATTTGTTGGTCCCTGGAAAACTTTATTTTGTCTTTCCTAACCGCACTATCTCTATCCACTGCAAGTCAAAAGGGATCTCATAGTCCATCATTTATTTGATAATAATATCCAGGTCAATGCAAGAGGCATAAGTCATGGCTGGCAGACCGATATTCATAGTCTTGAACTAATTTAGGATATCAAAATCTATGGTTAAATATTCCACTAGGTTTTTCCCCTTCAAGTTTTCCTCCGGGCTTTCAAACTTGGAGTGATCCATTCTGGATTGGGCGAGGTGAGATTTGTACTCCTCTTGATCGTACAATTTCCATTTTCCATCCCAAAATGAAGGGATTCCTTTGACGAACAACTATTCAAACATATCTTTGAATTCTGGTATGCTATGCTCCATCTGCATGGCCTTGGTTTGGACTGATTTAAGAAAATTATGATTGGCAATTACTCTCTTGTCCCAAATGATCAATGTGGTCATGTCTTTGACCCCAATGGTCTAAATTTCAGTGGTGGGAATGGAATTCAGCAGATTTTTAGCATTTTGGGCCCACTCCGAGGGTTTATTTTCCAGCGTTTCACTCACAATAGTGCATCTGCTTCTAGCTGTGATGGCCATGATGTCTTTGTCATAGATGAAATTTAAGTATATCCTGAACTTAGAAACTTCAGCAGCAATAGAGGTCCAGATGATGTGTTTGCCCCCCTGCAACATTCCTTTTACTTTCAACCTTGTTTTCAACTTGTCTACTCTTTCTTGTAAATCTTGATTTTATTTCTGAAACTGGGCCATCTTCTCATCCTTTATTCTTATTTCTTGCTGCATCTTTTCTATGCCTCCCTCGAGGCTCTTGATTTCTTCTGATTTTAGGCTAGCTTTGGACATAACCTAAACCAATCCATCAATTCTTTTCTCATCTCCTGCAATAGAAGATGCAACAACATCCATGTCTGATGCTCCTATATGTCCTTGTGACCAATCTACCTTTTCCTTCTCCAGTTGCAACACTTTGGATTTGTAATTCAATGCTTCTTGTCAAAATGTCTCTTTCTCTTTCTCTAGAGAAGCCAGCTCTACTACTAGTGGATGCTCTTTGATAGACATATTTATCCTTTTCTTCATGTTTTGAATCATCTTGTCTTTCTCTTCTAAATAAGTTGTTACCCCCTGAGGGCCTTCAGATTCTAATCTCTTGACTTGAGTCTGCCAAGCTCTGTTGGACGCTTTCTATTATCTCAATTGTTCCTCCAACTTAAGTGCATGAGTTTTCAATCTTGAAACCTTTAATCTCAGACCCAGGTAGTCCGAATACAACATGTCACTAGTGTTTCTGTGGAATTTCACCTTGTCTGGGGTGTTGATGTTCTCATAATGCAGCTTGACCTCAAATACTTTATCCTCATCTACAATTTCTTTGTTGAGTGTCTTATTCTCTATGTCTTTGACTGAGAACAGAGAATACCTATGTTGATAAATATTTTCTACCTCAGGTATCAACTCCCTTATTTCACTCATGGCCAAGCTCCCTTTCACAGCATATTTCTTTGCTAAATCTTCTTTAGATTGGTAGACTGCTCCAGGTGATTTATCAAAAATGTGCTTTTTGTTGCTGAAATCTCTTGAGCTGCTTTCACTTTGGGGCATGATTATTTTACCATCTTCTTCCTTGCTGGTGACACTTTCCACCATATCCATACTTACTTGCTCCTTAATCTCTTCTTACTCCACATCTACTATCTATGGGGATTGTTTGATTTTTATCTTCTTGGGAGTAGTTTGTTGACTATTGGTGCCTAGGACCTCTTAATTTCTTCTCTTTTTGTAGATAGTTACTTTGGGAACTTGGAATGTTAGCTTATGAGGGGTCTGTTGTGTCTCAGTCTGTTGTAAGGTTGTTCCCACTTGTTTCTTTTTAGTAGACTGCAATATGGCTTACATATCATCACAGGTTTCCAAATTAGCCAATTTGTTCATAAGGGACATGTTGTCTCATCAATATTCTTTTAGATATGACCTGATGTGGGTCATATCTTCTCCCTTGTAGATGTGCAAATCCAAACTCCTTGATCTTGGCCTGGATATGAGGTAAGAAAGATCTATTCTTCACAACAAATGGTCCTATGATGAAAGGAAATTTCAGGTTGGACACCTTGTGCATTTTCAGGAAATGTTATGTCTCTGATATTATTCTTTTCCTGATGAACTCCAGGGAAAAGACTCTGTGTGTCAGAAAGATAGGGATAAGATAAGGTGCCTCTTGAAAACCATATACCCAAATTATTGTAGAATGCATGAACAACACCCAATCTCCTATTCTATTTTCTGAATTTGGTTGCAAGTAACTTTTCATGTCCTCCAGGACTCTTGGCAGGTTGGTGTTGAAGATCAAGTTGTAAACTCTGGACATGATCTTATTTATGAAAATGAGCATGGTGATTCTTTTGCATTCGGTGGATATGAATGATGCTTCAGGAACTCTTTCTTGTTTGTCTCTGTTGGTCACTATAATTGCTTAATTAATTTTTAAACAACCAAGTGAAACATAAATTATCAACCCAGGGAAGTCTTTTGTTTCAAAGATAGCCACGCACTATATATGCTCAATTCCAAAAGCACTTAGTGTTGTAGTAAAGAAATTTATACTATCTATACTTGCTTGAATGAACTAAAGCTCTGAATTAAATCACAGGAAAGCAATCCCCCTATTGCAATTCTTTAAAGTTCAATTTAAGAATCCTATATTACATTAAAATAATACTGCAATGGGAAAGAACAACTATCTTGCAATCAGAGAACAGGACCCTTACTCTCAAACAGAGACTCAGTACTAACACTCTTTCATGAAAGCAGTAATGCAGAAAACAATTAACTCTATCTAACAGA
>ML784312.1:917029-956591 GCA_009831015.1 Picea engelmannii
TGGTGATTTCCCTTGAATTTAAAGAGGAAATCCCTTCGATACAATCATTACAAAGCATATCTGAATCCTATACTAAATCGGATCTTCTTTCTAAATCAGCATAGGATGTCCTATTCTCACGCAACTGAATGCTAATACAGGAGTTGAACGAGGTATTGCTATTACGGCTGGTGTAACAGCTCCTTCTCATCGCTGCTGATGCTATTTCAGCATCGCAATTCACGGGTTGTTTCAGTATCGTGAATTGCGCTCTTGACTGTGTCGGCCTTGACTGCTAACTGTAACGGCTTTTGTTTCAGCATCGTGGCGGTCTCCTCTGTGTTTCAGCATCTGCACTTCTGAACTGTGTGACCGCTCCGTGTTTCATCATCTGCATCCTCGAGCTATGTAGCAGCTCCATGTTTCGGCATATGCGACCTCGGATTATAGCAGCTCCGTGTTTCAGCATCAGTTCAACAGTGACTTTGGACAGTTCTGTGTTTCAGCACAGGCCTCAAATGCTAATCTGCAGTTATGGACACTTATGCACTTCTAATCAATGGTTAAGTACGAGAGTGATGTAAAATATCATGCAAAACAGATTAAACGTGTAGTAATGAGAAAGGACGTTGTATACCTTGGAATGATCAGATGAAATGATAGTATAAGTCTAAATACAGGTGATCCAAGGTATAATAATGGCAAAAAGTATGGGCAAAAAGGGTACATTGTGTGGTCCTAACAGTCTCCAGGGATATTTTCAGCAAGTATGTGTAATACTGAAGTGTCTTAGTGATTGGAAGTTCATTAATTATTTGTGTACATTATCAGCTATGAATTTATCAAAACTGATACTGACTGACTGACTGGATTCTGACTGAAGAAAGGTTAACAGAAAACCTAACATGGCCTCAACTACATATTTGTCATTATCTAGACCTAAAATCTCATTGAGTATGGAACAGGCCCACTGGATCTCGATAACCATGAAATTTACATTCATTGGCAAGGACAGACTCTCGAAATACTACTCGGGTTTGACAATTGTCTGCAAAAATAGGTTTTTGACCTCGGGGGAACATTCCCTGTAAACTGTAACTAGATTTTCCTCCGTGAAGGGTTCAGATGTTGTGGAAGGGGACTCTAGTATGCGAATGCACGACAGATCTATTTTACACAGGACTTCCGACCCTAACCTATCTAAAATGACTCTCTCTTCTTGTGAGTATTGTTCAACGCACTAGCCTACGAATTTTGGGAAAGGGAAAGTGACTTTGACAATGTAAGGGACGATTAAAGCTTGAACATCTTTGAGAAAGGGTATTTGTATTCCTACATGATCTAACAAATTGGCTTTGGAGATAGAGACAGGTGACATGGTTATTTCGGTGTCAAACACATCAGATTCTATGTCAATGAGGGCTTCTTTGCTTGGCAGCAGATCTTTCTCTGTTACGGACAAAATGACAGGATCCATGGTGATGATGAAAAATACCTGGGAATGAGAGGAAGACGCGTGAATTTGGTGCACTGTTGAGCTTAGTTTTGGTTGGAGCGGTCGTGCCACTTTTAACGTTCAAATCATTTGAAAAATCATAAAATAATGACAAGGGTCCCTCCCTTATATACGCTTCCCTACATCGAGGATGAGCAAAGCAATTTGGGGTAGACCTCTTTTCGCCCTGATATGCATCTAGTGGTGCCACATGGCCTTGAGGCGAAACCAAGATATTTCCATTGGCTCGCTTTCAAAAAATTAAACGCCGCACTAGTTCTCCACCTGATATGGCTGCTGACCATTCATTTTTGGTGTCTGAGATCTGTGGTCTAACGTGTCCCGTCAAACCACGCCTCCGCTATATTTATCCCTTTTCCGCTAGGTGTGGCCCCTTCCTCCAACTCATCACGTCTCTACACTGGTTTATCCCCTCACTAAGTCCCAAGACTTGGATTCCATCAAAAATATGTTATGGTGATAACATGGGATCCAACTGGGGATGTTATCCTCCCTGAGAGGTAGAAAAGAATGGTAGACTGAGTGCCTACCCATTGGGTTTTCATTTATTCTTGCAATCTAAAACTACCAACCTTTATTCAAAAACTCAAAATCAACTCATCATAGCTCAGGGCCTTCACCTCGAGCTTCAGCTATGCTTCTTTTATTTCAATCTCTTCATGCAAAACGGAAAAACGAAAATGATTATATAAAATGAATGGAAGGGGTGATGATTGTTTAAATGATATAATGTTTGAGGAACCTACCATTCACAAACCCTCCTCCAATGATGTCTCCATTACTCTCCTGCAACAGGTAGGAATTATTTCCATGGTATGTTGCAATATTGAAGGGTCACAGCCATAGATGGTCAAACTTCCCATGCTTTCCCTTATCTTCATTCCTAGTGTCCCATATTAATACCCAGTCTCCCAATTTGAATTCATATTCCTTGGTATGCCTGTCAAAATCCTTCTTGATCTTATCTTGGCATAGATGAGAATTATTGAAAGCCTTTTCTCTGGTTTTTTGGACGTTGATTAGTTCATCCCTCCTTCTTCGAGTGGCATCTGTTTCTACATTTTGTTCCTATAACAACCTCATCAATGGCAATCCCAATGTAGTAGGAAAAATAGCCTCTGTGACATAAAAAATCTAGAAAGGTGATGTGGCAATATATATCTTTGGGGTGATTATGTCAGCCCACAGTGCATGAACAAGATTTTTGTGCCAAGCCTTTTTATAATGTTGCAACAGTTTCTTGATAATTCTGACTAAGATTTTATTTGAAGACTCAACCAACCCATTTCCTTGAGGGTAATAAGATGTAGAATGGCCAAGGGTGATATTGTAATCACTGCAAAATTTCTCTATTTTCTTGGACTTGAAAGTTTTTGCATTATTTGTTATGATCTTGATTGGGCATCCAAACCTGGACAAAATATTGTCTTCTAAAAACTGGATGATAACAACATCTGTTGCTTGCCTGGTGGGAACTGCCTCAATCCACTTAGTGAAGTAATATGTTGTTGTTATAATCAACTTGTGCTGAGATGAGGATTGTGGATGTATTTCTCCTATAAAATCAAGGCCCTACTGTCTGAAAGGTGCCTCAAAAGAGATGGGTTTCAAAGGCAGAGACTGCAATTTTCTTTTTCCATCAAAAATTTGAAATTCATGACATCTTCAAACCTCTTTATAGACATCAAAAAAAAAATTAGGCCAATAGAACCCAGCCCTCAAAATCTTGTACGGTGGTTTTCCAATAATGGTGCCCTTCACAGTCACCCTTATGAAATTCTTTGATGTTCTTCTCAGCTTCTTCTTCCAACAAACAACTCAACAAAATTCCCCCTGTATCCTTCCAATATAGAGACTAATTTACTATACAAAACTTTGTTGCTTTCAACTTTAAGAATCTGGCCTTTGTTTTACTGAATTTAGGAGGAGCCTGCAAATTTCTCAATACATAAATGATGTTTGCATACCATGGGGATTCAATAAACTTATGGGATATCTGAGGAGTTCTCTCTTCCTCTGCACTTGTTGTCAAGTCATCCATGAAATTTATTCCTAAAATATCATAGTTGGTTTGTGACATCATCTTTGCAATCCCCTATCCCTTGATCAACTTGGTGGTTTTGATCTCAATGTCATATTCTAACAACACTGCTATCCATTTACCCCTCATTCCTTCAAGATCAGGTTGGGTTAGGATGTCTTTCACAGAGCTACTGGGCACATAAGCAGTAGTATAAGAATGTAAGATGTAAACTCTAATTCTTTCAAGGCCTTGACTAGTATGTATGATTTCTTCTCCATGATATCATACTTCAAAGGGGCATCCATGAATGTCTTATTGTAATATGATATGGGCTTCTCAAAATTATGCCCATCTTTCTGTAGTAAAACACCAGCAATTGTGTGCTCTGAGGCAAAAGAGAACAATATGAATTCCTTTTCAAAATTAGGGTTGGACAGTATTGGAGCCTTCGTCAATCCCACTTTGATGTCTTCAAAGGATGTTTTGGCTTCAGGGGTCCACTTTATTTCATTTCCTTTCTTGACCATGTTGGTAATATACTTTATGATTTCAACCAAGTTAGGGATAAACCTTCTCATAAAATTCACTTTTCCCGGGAACGATTGTACCTCTTTTTTACTTATGGGTATGCCAACTTTTAAGATTCCCTCAACTCTGTTGGGATCTACCTTTATTCCCTCTTTTGAAATAATGTGACCTAGCATTTTTCCTTCTTCCATAGCGAAATTTGACTTCTTAGGGTTCAATGAGATTCTGAACTTTCTACACTTCTGAAATGCCCTTCTTAGATGCTTGAGGTGTTCTTCATCTGAAACAGAATACACAGTGATATCATCTAGGTAGATAGCAAGGAATTCGTCTTTTTCATCAGCAAAAGATATGTCCATATCTCTTTGAAATGTTGCCCCTGCATTCATGAGCCCAAAAGGAATCTTGGCATACATGAGTGTTCCCCATGGATTTGTGAATGTTGTATTTTCCTGATCATCAGGGTGCACCATAATATGATTTTATCCAGAGAAGCCATCCAACATTGACATTTTCTAAGAACCCACCACTTTCTGTAAAATGTGGTCCATCTTAGGAAATGGGTAGTTGTCTTTTAGAGATACTCTGTTCAAATTTCTGAAATCCACACACAATCTAATTTATCCACTCTTTTTTGTTACTAGCACCAGGTTTTCCACCCATTTAGAAAACCTCAGGGATACTATGATCTTGGCTTCAAATAGCTTCTTTACCTCTTTCTCAATCAAGGGTAGCAACAAAGGGTTTATCCTTCTTAATTTGTGTTTGAAAGGTTTGTGATCTTCTTTGATTGGGATCACATGTTGGAATATATGGGTGTCATAAACTTTAATATCATCATAGCTCCAAGAAAAAACATCAAGGAACTCTTTCATTAATTTGATATATTTCTCCTTGACTTTAGGGCTAATTGTTCTGGACAACTTGATGATCTTGGGATCCTCCTGAGTCCCAATATTGCAATCTTCTACATCCCTTTCAGTTACTGTGATTTTTGGACTTTTGGCCACATTATTATTGTCAAAGAGTTTCTCCAATGGGACCAGACCCTTGGGAATAATGTTTCTCTTTAGTTGAACTATGTCTCTCCCTGCAATATGATTGTCGAAGTACCCCTCCTTTGTGAAATAAGCCACATATACCTCTTCACTACAGTATTCTTCATCAATGTTCAGATTCTCAAATTCATTCTCCATCTTGAGGAAGCTTTCTATTTGTTTGTCATCTTCAAAAACCTACTAGTATTTAATATTATCCGGTATTGTTGGCCTGTATTTGACCTCAACCTTATATTCTCTATTAGGGAATATTGGAACTTTGAAAACTGTTGCAGGAGTAGCCAAGGCATCATCAATATGATTATGTCCTCTTGGAATCGATGAAATATTATACTCTGGAAATTTTTCAAGGAGATCTAGCACTACGTTCCTATATTCCCTCAGTATGGGATGCTTTGCTTGGTATATGCCTTTGATTTGATTGATAATTATCTTTGAGTCTCCATGTACAACTATTCTTTTGGAACCCAATTCTTTCAAAACCTTCAACCCCAATATTAATGCTTCATATTCGGCCATGTTATTCGTGCACTCAAAAACAAGTTTGCAAGAACACAATTTTGAATCTTCGTTGGAGTGATTGATCCATATGCCAGCCCATGCTCCCTCTCTGCAGGTAGCTCCATCAAAACTCATATTCCATATCTGATATTTTGTGTTATCCTTTTGCATCCAAAACTTCTCAATCTGTTGATCAGATCTTTCTTTGTCAGCCATATCAATTTCTGACTCTTTCTCTTCAAAACACGGGTCATTGAAGAAAATGGAAGACCCCAACTCAATTTCCATAGAGTAAATGGGATGATTACGCAGTTGTGACTTATTGATGACCATGTATTTGAGAAAAACCTCTCTGTACAACCTTATGTCTTGACCAAAGACAGGGATGGTGGCATATGACATGTCCATATGGAGATTTCCCTTTAATTTTGCATCCCATGACCTGGACAAAAGCATTCCAAACTTGGGAGGAATATTAGAAACCACTACATCCATAACCATGTTCTTTGTTGGGATTTGTGCTAAAGATACCACTAAATCTTTGATAAGACCCATGCACTTCACCTTCCTGGAATCAAAAGGGAACAGGTCTTTGTAAGGCCTGGTGATGTCAAGGCCTAGTTGGTCCATGACCACCTTAGGAATCAGGTTATGAGATGCTCCTGAATCTAGCATGGCATTGTGCAGAGTCATATAATGGATTTTCATACTAACATAAAAAGGGGGAACTTCTTGAGCATCACTATTTTCTTCTACGTGCGAGCCAAACAAGATGGATGGGTGATCATCTTGTATGTTCAGGGTATCAGAACTTTGTTATGTATTAAGCATCTTGGTGATCAAATTTCTATATTCGCTCTTCTTCATCAATTCATTGAAGGGTACATAAATTTTAATCTTGGCCATCTCACTTTAAAAATTAAAAGAGGATGAGGTTTTCTCTACCTCTTTGGTGATTGTTTCTTTCCTTGCTTCCAATATTTTCTTATGGGGCTCTTCTTTCTGATTTCCTTTGTCCGCAACATATTTTGCAGCAGCATCCTTTGCATCAGAATCCATTTTAGGCTAACTCGAAGAGAGTATGTTACTCTGAACTTATTTGGTGGGGTTTGAAGGTACTTTCTGATTTCAAAGATTATATTGTCTTTGGAATTGCATGATGGCATTTTTCAATCCTATTTGGTAATATTCCCTTTCCATTGATAACCTTTCCTCCTCGTCTTGCATGAAGATCTCACTTGCATCCATGAACTGGTCATGTTCTTATTCAAAAACACCTTTGTTTCTTTATCATCACAACAGTTCATGTTGTCTTCAAAATATCCATCATAATTCTCATTTACATAATTATTTTGAAAAGGAGGCCTTATTTGTTGGTCCCCCTGATTCCCTTGATTTCTTTGATTCCTCTTATTTTCTTGATTTCCTTGATTCCCATGATTCCCATGATTTCTTTGTCTAATTTGTGGGATTGTTGGTCTCCTCGGATTTCTGGGTGGACCATCAGCCTATTCCCTAGGGTTAGGCCTATTATCTAAGGCCATTCTCTCCATGGTTCTCATCATCATTTCGAACCTTTATTCTGATGTTTGTGAGGTTGAGGGATGTGCCTTATCTTGAGCTTTGTTCATGTCCTTGTCAGAGTTAGATTTGATATTTCCTAAAGCCATTAGATTTACCTCAACTTCTATGGCATCAGTCATCATATCATCTAATGAAGAATATCTTTGTTCTCTCAATAAAAAAGAAAAATCACTTTCAAAGGAATCATCATCTCTGAGTGTTTTACCTCAGTGGGAATCAAATTATATACCTTTTGAAATCTAGCTAAAAACCCCTACACTGTTTCGTCGGGTGATATCCTCATGTTGTTATACTGAATTAACAATTGAAGGGGATTTTTCTTGTCACCCCATTTTGCAAGAAAGTTGGTTTCAAAGGCCTCAAAATCTATGATACTAGCTATTGGAAGAGCTCTGAACCACTTCCTCACTTCTCCTACAAGACTTTGTGCAAACAGTCTCATTTTTTCATCTTCAAAATATACTTCTTCCAAGTCTGAAAATCATTGAACCAGTCTAGATGTTTCTTGGTTGACACACTACCTTCAGCATAATATAGTTTGATCCTTAGATTATATTCTTTAGGTAAATCATGTAGCTGAGAAGGAAGTACAAGAGGACAAAATCTAGCTACCATGGCTACTGTGAGGGGTTGAAGAGGATGTTGGTTCTAAGTATGAATAACTATATGCTTCGTAGATGCAGCTAAAATCAAATCTTGGAACCTCTTTTCGTCAAATATGACCTCGTTCAAACAAGATTCAAATTTAGTTCTAAACAAGGTGTGTTCAAATTTCACATCAAACTCTAGGTCTTCAATGTTTGTTACTCCGTCTTTGGGAAAGGATAGATATCGGTCTAAGTGTAAAACTGGGGTTACTTTCTTTTCTTTTCTTTTATGTACAAGCTTTTCAGGATCAGAAACAGGGATTGCAGCTTCTGGGTCTAGGTTTTTCCTAGTGTGAATTCTCTTGGGAGCCAGGATTTCTAGTTCACACTGCTTGGTGCAACTAGTCTCTTGGTAATGGAGTCACCAGGGAAAAAATAATCTCAGCCAATAAGGTATTTGATCCACTGTCACCCTAAGGGATCAAAACTGAAGCTTTAATTCGTTCTCTTCCTAGGGAAGATTTCACTTTCTTCACCAGCAACAGCGCCAAAATGTTAGCACTCTATAAATTTTGTCTGATTGATAGCCAAACGACAAAGGTAATTGTTTCAACCAACTTTAGATTTGGGCACTAGCTTGCTCGAATCAGAGAGGGATCTCTCGTGTCACTTGATATTTCTTTCGAAATCAGTGGCTAGATTTAGTTTTTTTTTTGGGGGGGGGTTTATAAAGTTGTTGGCAAGGAAGGGGAGGGTCACTTAGGGCTATGGAGTCAAAATTATGAAAGTAAATGAAAACAATGATTGGCTAGTAGATATATCTAGAGGATAAAGGGTAAATGAGGCAATGAATCTGAGTTATAAAATATATTCAAGCAGGGTGTAAGAGGAAGGAGAAAACAAATAACTACAACAGAGAATTACTAAAATGAATTATGAATTAGTTAAGAAGAAATACACACAGTTTAAATTACTAAAGCTGAGAGCATCATGACATGAATTATGAGCTTTTAACTATCCATTTTAAACATAAGACAATGCAAATGGAATTAAGAATACAGGAAATACATATAATGAAAGGAGACAAAACTCATATCACCATCATTAGAATCTTTTCATAAAGACTTCAAAAGACTCTGCATATGCATTCAATTCAGCTCCAGAAAATTACAATAGAGCTCAGAAAACAACGTAAGGCGCCCTTACACTTCTGCCAACCTTAATTCATTCAGAACTTCTAGCATTTAACAATTCGAGTTTCTTTAACTAGAAACCGATTACAATATCTGAACTAAAACGTTTCTTCTTCTAAAACGGACTATAATAATTTCAACTGACAGTCTCAATATGTGAACTGATTTACAATGATTAATAAAAAACATTTTGTAAACTAACGACTAATTTCTCTAACTGCTCTACTTTTGTCTTCGCCATCTGTCTCTCTTTTGTCCTATGTTGGACTTGCAAATTCGGTGACACTTGGAGGCTATTTGCTAGTCTCTGGAAAACTGTATTTTGTCTTTCCTAACCGCACTATCTCTTTCCACTGCAAGTCAAAAGGGATCTCATAGTCCATAATTTATTTGATCATAATCTCTAGGTCAATGCAAGAGGCATAAGTCATGGTTGGAAGATCGATCTTCACTATCTTGAACTGATTTAGGATCTCAAAGTTTGTGGTTAAATATTTCACCAGGTTTGTCCCCTTCAAGTTTTCCTCCAAGATTTCAAACTTGGAGTGATCCATTCTGCATTGGGTGAGGTGAGAGTTGTACTCCTCCTGATCGTACAATTTCCCTTTCCCATCCCAAAATGAAGAGAGGCCTTTGACGAATAACTCTTCAAATAGATCTTTGAATTCCTATATGCTTTTCTCCATCTGCATGGCATTGGTTTGGACTGATTTGAGAAATTATCCTTGGCAATGAATCTCCTGTCCCCAATGATCAATGTGGTCTTGTATCTTACCCCAATGGTATGAAGTTCAACGGTGGGAATGGAATTCAACAGATTTATAACATTCTGGGCAAACTATGAGGGTTTCTTTTCCATTTTTTCACTCACAACAATGCATCTACTTCTGGTTGTTATGGCCATGTTGTCTTTTTCATCGATGAAATTTAAGTATACCCTGAACTTAGCAACTTCAGAAGAAACAGATTCTCAGCTAACGTGTTTGGCCCCCTGCAACAAAACTTTGTCTTTCAACCTTGTTTTCAACTTGTCTACTCTTTCCTGTAAAGCTTGATTTTCTTTCTGAAACTGGGCCATCTTCTCATCCTTTATTCTTATTTCTTGTTGCAGCTTTTCTATGCCTCCCTTGAGGCTTTTGATTTCTTCTTCTTTCAGGCTAACTTGGGACATAGCCTAAACCAATCCATCAGTGCTTTTCTCAGTTCCTACAATAGAAGGTGAAACAATATCCATGTTTGATGCTCCTATCTATCCTTGTGACCAATTCACCTTTTCCTTCTCTAGTTGAAACACTTTGTCTTTGTAATTCAGTGCTTCTTGTCAAAATGTCTCTTTCTCTTGCTCTAGAACAGCTAGCTCTACTGCTTATGGATGCTCTATGGCAGAAATCTTTAGCCTTTTCTTCATGCTTTGAATCATCTTGTCTTTCTCTTCTAAAGAATCTTTTACCCCCTGAGGGCCTTCAGATTATAATCTCTTGACTTGAGTCTGCCAATATCTACTGGATGCTTTATCTTGTCTCAACTATCCCTCCAACTTAAGTGCATGATTTGTCAATCTTGAAACCTTTAAGATCAGACCTAGGTAGTCTGAATACAGCATGTCACTGGTGTTTCTATGGAATTTCACCTTGTCTGGGGCATTGATGTTCTCATAATGCAACTTGACCTCAGACACTTTATCCTCATTTGCAATTGCTATGTTGAATGTCTTCTTCTATATGTCTCTGACTAAGAACACAGAATACCTATGTTGAGAAATATTTCCTACCTTAGGTATCAACTCCCTTATTTCACTCATGGCCAATCTCCCTT
The DNA here is from genome assembly GCA_009831015.1 of Picea engelmannii. Taxonomy (NCBI): domain Eukaryota; kingdom Viridiplantae; phylum Streptophyta; class Pinopsida; order Pinales; family Pinaceae; genus Picea; species Picea engelmannii. The sequence continues at coordinate 927,814 of ML784312.1, forward strand.
TCACAACATATTGTTTTGCTAAATCTTCTTTAGATTGGTAGACTTCTCTAGATGCTTTATCAAAAATGTGTTTTTTGTTGTTGAAATCTCTTGAGATGGTTTCACTTTGGGGCATGCTTCTTTTACCAGATTCTTCCTTGTTGGTGCCACTTTCCACCATATCCATACTTACTTTCTCCTTAATCTCTTCTTCTTCTATATCTACTATCTTTGGAGATTGTTTGATTTTATCTTCTTGGGAGTAGTCTTGTTGACTATTGGTGCCTAGGGCCTCTGAACTGCTTCTCTTTTTGTAGACAGTTACTTTGGGAAATTGGAATGTCAGCTTCTGAGGGGTTTGATATGTCTGAGTCTACTGTAAGGTTGGTCCCACGTGTTTTGTTTGAGTAGGTTGCAAGATGGCTACCATATCAACACTAGTTCCAAATTAGCCAATTTTGTCAAAACCTTCAACATACTCATGTTCATAAGGGTCTTGTTTTCTCAGCAATCTTCTTTTAGATATGACCTGATGTGGAACATATCTTATCCCTTGTAGTTGTGCAAATACAAACTCCCTAAGCTTGGCCTGGATATGAGGTAAGCAAGCTCTAGTATTCACAACAAATGGTCCTATGATGAATGGAAATTTCAGGTTGGACACCTTGTGCATTTTCAGGAAATGTTTTATCTTTGAGATGATTCTTTGCCTGATGAACTCCAGGGAAAAGACTATGGGTGTCATAAATATAGGGAGAATATAAGGTGCCTCTTGACAAGCATATACCCAAATTACTGTAGAATGTATGAACAACACCCAATCTACTATTTTGTTTCTCTGAATTTGGCTGTAAGTAACTTTTCGTGTCCTTCAGGACTCTTGGTAGGCTCGTGTTGAAGACAAAGATGTAAACTATGGACATGTTCTTATTTATGAAAATGAGCATGGTGATTCTTTTTCATTCGGTGGAGATGAATGTTGCTTCAGGGAACTCTTTCTAGTTTGTCTCCAGGAATATTTTTAGCAAGTATGTGTAATACCTGATGTGCCTTAGTCATTAGAAGTTCATTAGTTGTTTGTGTACATTATCAGCTATGAATTTATAAAAACTAATACAGACTGACTGACTGGATTCTGACTGAAAAAAGGTTAGAAAAAAACCTAACATGACCTCAACTACATATTTGTCATTATCCAGACCTAAAATCTGACTGAGTATGGAACAGGCCCACTAGATCTTGATAATCATGGAATTTACATTCATTGGAAGGGACTGACTCTCGGAATACTACTCAGGTTTGAAAAATGTCTGCAAAAATAGGTTTTTGACCTCGAGGGAACATTCCCTGTAAACTGTAACTAGATTTTCCTCCTCGAAGGGTTCAGATGCTATGGTAGGGGACTCTGGTATGTCGAGGGTGTATCAAATGGATGAGAAATCTATTATACACAGAACTTCCAACCCTAACCCATCTAAAATGACTCTCTCTTCTTCTAAGTATTTTTCAGCACACCAGCCTACGAATTCTGGGAAAGGGTAAGCGACTTCGACGGTGTAAGGGGTGATGGAAGCTTGGACTGCTTCAAGAAAGGGTATTTGTCTTCCTACGTGATCTGACAAGTTGGGTTTGGAAACAGAGACGGGTGAGATGGTTATTTCAGTGTTAAACACATCAGAGTCTTTGTCAATTAGGGCTTCTTCGCTTGGCAGGGGATCTTTCTCTATTACGGACAAAATGATAGGATCCATGGTGATGATGAAAAATACCTGTGAATGAGCGGAAGACACATGAATTTGGTGCACTTTTGAGCTTAGTTTTGATTGGAGCGGCAGTGCTACTTTTAACATTCAAATGATTTGAAAAATCATAAAATAACGACAAGGGTACCTCCCTTATATACGCTTCCTGACATCGACAACGAGGGAAAGCAGTTTGGGGTAGACTTCTTTTCGCCCCTATATGCATCTAGTGGCATCATGTGGACTCGAGGTGATACCATGGTATTTCCATCTGCCCGCTTTCAAAAAATTAAACCACACGCTAGTTCTCTGCCCGATATGGTTGTTGACCGTTGATCTGTGGTGCCTAAGATATGTGGTTTTCCATGTCCCGTCAACCCACGCCTCCGCTATGTTTAGTCCTTTTCCGCTAGGTGTGGCCCCTTCCTCCAAATCATCACATCTCTACACAAGTTTAGACCCTCGCTAATTCATGAGACTTGGATTCCATCAAAAATTTGTTATGGTGATAGTAGGTTCCACCTATCAATATGTTTCTTTTCTGAGTCATATCTTTTTCTAAACATTCCTCTTGATGAAAATGCAAAAAATCATTTCTACAATTCCTCTTGAGCTCATGCTTTCATCCACTATCATGTTTCTTCTCTGGTTCATGTCAAGTATTATATTCTATCAAATATCTCATGAATTCATATATTTCCATATGTCACAAAACCGGTCATGACTCTACTACTCACTGCACAAAATGTTGACCCATCTATCACTTTATTATTCTAAAGACTTCTCCAAATCTGTTGCAACTAATCACCACACATTCCTTTTTCTCAAGATGAATCAAATATGTCCACTAGTCTATGTCAATGTTTCATCAAAACCTACACAGGAGACCTAGCTAAATCAAGTACAAACAAATATTATCAAGAAAAGGGTGAGAGATTCAATATGAAAGAATGAGAAAATATATTCACACTACTCCAATGAGTTAATCAATATATGAATACAATGAATGAGTGATATGCACTCATATAGGAAAGAACATTCCATAATAAAGAAAAGAAAACTAATAGTGAGTTTTTCCTTAGGAATGCATGCATAATAGTGGTGGTCTAAAATAGAATGAGCTCTAGTTAGCTAATAGTGAACTAGTGAATCGAAAATAGAAATAGCTCCAACACCCCCCCTGAACATCACTATAAATTAATAAAAAATGAGTCCCGAGAACTAGGCCATATTAGGTACTCATGTACATCTCAACTAATGAACACTAAAAAAAATATTAAGAAAGAGGTAAAATCGTGTGGAACACCCCCCCCCCTCCCCCCTCAAAAGACAATGCATCAAAAGAAGAAAAGCAAGTTGCTAGGAAAATGTGTTCTTCACTTCAAGAAGATCCCGTAAAGTCTAAAATTTATGCTCGCTAAAATTATTCATGAAGATGTAGAAATATTTATGGATCTGATGAAGTCCTTTGACACTGTCTAGCCTTGTACCTCTCGATCCTATGGACCCATATACACGTAAAAATATTCCTTTCTGGTGGAAGTGGAAGTAGATCCCAAGTATGATTATCTAGGAGTGAGTCATAGTCCTATTTTATGGCTACTTGCCATAATGGATTACCCACAACCTCACTATAGGACTGCAGATCAAAATATTGAACTATATAACAATCCATGAGCATCATTGGTTCATAAGCTGAAAGTACATGAGAATACTCCTCATGCTGAGATCGAATACCCCTTGAATCCAATGGATCCCATGCAAGGAAACCTACTTTCTAAAGTGAGGATTGTGCCCTCTTGGGAATATGTTGAAGCTTCGGTGCTGGATCCTTATCTGGATGTACTACTTGCTCATTTCCATGTACAAAATATGAGTGTATGGAATCATCTCTGATGTATGGAACTAATGGAAGCACAAGATTATTTTCATGTTGCATTGGTGATACATGCAAAGTACTCTCCTCATGTGTAAGTAGTAAAGAGGATTCATGGTCAGAAAACTTAGTGAATTTATACAACCTTGATTTGTGATTTACCTCACCAATTTCTATAATGGAATTGTCATGCATGTCAAGTACATAAATTGAATATGATGTAAATTCAACCTTTTTACCTTTCTGAGTGATCTGATAAAATGAGAGTAGATTTATAGAAAGCTTTGGAACATGTAAAACATTCTCAAAACTTCCATTAGAGATTTCCAATCTTCCCTCTCCTACTACTGGTACTAAAGTATCATCCCCCATGAGAATAGGGGATCTTGAGCATGAACTCAAAGAAGTAAAGACTTCATCTTTCGTTGTCATATGTTGTGATGCACCAGATTCTATAATCCATGAATCAAATGAGGTATTAATTGAAACAAGAGCATGATGATTACCTTTCTTAGGTGCATGGTCTTCTTCCTTCTTCTTCTTGGCTCCTTCTAGAATGAAGTCTCCAAGGTTATTCTATTGAAGTACCTTTTCCATAAGATTGATCTGCTTCTTCATGCATGTGGATTATTCATGATTTGGATTATTGCAATAAGTGCAATTCTTTCCCTTCTTCTTCTTGGAATATGAAGAGTCTTTGGAACCTGAAGAATTGTTGAAGGGTTTGGAATATCCTTCCTTCTTTGGCTTCGGATGTGATTGATCCTTTCCTTTTTGTTTGGATGATCCTTTTCCATCATGCAGTGCATGTCCTTTGGGATCCTTGATTAGGCCCATCTGAATGAGGTTTTCCTACTCAAGTATGAGAGAATCAATTAATTGGTCCATGGTAGGCATCTTCCACTTTGATCCCAAGAGATGTCTTCTAGAATGGAAAGTGGAGACATAGACATCATATTTTGCTCCTAGATTAGAAAATATTGTTAGAATAAGTTGGTCTACTTGTGTATACTTATCAATACCAGAATGTTCCAAGCTCAATATCAAATATTTAAACTTGGTAAAGAAATCCTATAAATTATCAAAACTTTTAGGATCCAAGGTATTCAACTCTACCTCAAGCATATGACCTCTCATCTAATCCTTCTTTCCAAAGATTATTTCCAAGGTGGTCCATATCTTTTTTGGAGTCTTGCATTTGGAAACATGAAACCATAAATCAACTTAAATTAATTTAGTAAGAAGTCATGTGGCCTCATCCTTACGGTTTGCCTATCTGGTCTGAACTCAATCATTGATGTAGGTTATGTTTTTGTCGACATCGTCAAATTGTACAATCATTTCCTTCTAATTTTGAATTTGGCCTTTGGATTCCATTCAAAATAATTGTATGGAGTGAGTATTATCACCAAATTTGACTGAAGAATTGGTGTCGTATCCATCCCTCTTACTAGTACTGAAAAACCCATAAATGTTTTTCCTAAGCAAACACTAAAAAAACACTTTTTCAAGAGTATCTCACCCCATCAATGGGAATCCTGAGACACTATCACACCTTGTGTGAAGGATACAGTGTGAAACTTGATATTAGTCACACCTTGGTAGTGGAGAAGGTGTGATGTTTTCCAGAAAGAAAAATTTCACAAGTTTTCCTACAACTATCGCACCTTTCGACAAGGAGAGGGTGTGACACTTTCAATTGTCGCACTTTTCAACATGTAGATGTTGTGTCACTATAAGATACACAAATTACGCTCATCAAAACTCCAATTTCCCTCTTCTATAGATTTTTTGGTTTTCTCCAAGTAACTCAGCTCTGATACCATGTCAATGTTTCATCGAAACCTACACAGGAGACCTAGCTAAAGAAAGTCCAAACAAATCTTATCAATAAAAGGGTGAGAGATTAAATATGGAAGAATGAGAAAATATATTGACACTACTCCAATGAGATAATCAATACATGAATACAGTGAATGAGTGATATGCACTCATATCGGAAAGAACATTCTATAATTAAAAAAGTGAACTAACAATGATCTTTTCCTTAAGAATGTATGCATAATAGTGATGGTCTAAAATAGAACTAGTTCAAGTTAACTAATAGTGAACTAGTGAGTCAAAAATATAAATATCTCCAACAATATTATCTATATTCAAATCAAACTCTACAAGTCTGCAACATTTTTCACAAAGATGTGTTTCGAAAATTTCTCCTTAATCAACCAATCTATCGTGAGACATCTTATACCTATGTCATCATACCACTATGAATTTATCGTCCCAAAATCTGCAAACATATCAGATTTCCCGAAAGATAGTTCTCCAATATGTAATAGTTGTTTCTTAGAATCCCCCTCTTCAATATTAATATTACTGGGAGTCTCCAAGTTGGATGGGTTAGAATAATATATAACCCTTCTTCGATGCAGGATCAACATTTTGATTTCTAACATCTTCCTCTTTGCTTTTAGATTCATCATGATCTCACAATTCTACAAATCCTGTAAGTATGTGCTATAGCGATAAAACCCCCCTATGGACTACACTAAGGTTCAACATGTAGGCAGAGCTAACCGTCTAAAGTCTCATGCTTTTAATAACTATCCCGACTGTACCCGACTTTCATGCATAAAATAAAAAGTATAAGGATCTGGTAACTCTACCTTAAACTCTGCATTCGGTGTCGATCCTTTTGCGTTTGGTTGTTCCTCGACTACAAGTCTCCTCCCAAGGCCGACCTGCATTCACCAAAAGACAAACAAGAAACTACAAACATGCATCTTATATATGAATTAGTGGGTTAGATGTCATAATAAAATGTAAATCAAACATAAATATTGAGCACATCATATGGCGGGACAGAAAAAGTACTTATTTCTATTAATCTCACAAAGTCACTTACAATGAGATCGATGACTGCTCCTCGAACCGGGTCGAGGCTCCTCTTCACCAATCTCAAAATGTGATTCCACATATATTTCTCCTCTTCATATCTCTCTAGGGAATGGATTAGGCTTGCAATGGAGGAAAAAGGCAAGAATAGGTAATTCTGGCTCAAAACTCACAATGTGGGTGCAAATTCTTGGATCAAGGGGGGAAAGTGAAATGGGAAGAGTTTCATTTTTCTTATGCTTGTTTTTGGAATGAGACCCCAACATCTCCTTTTATGTGACAAAAGGATGGTTATTCGGTTGGGTGACGGGCTATAGGCAGTGGGACAGTTGGAAAACTACCCAATAGCCCGTAATCTCAATGAATTCCTTGCAAATTTTTAATTTTTGCAACTTTTGTGGACATACACGGGATGTAATGGTGCATCTACCATATGTACGTGGGAAGTAATGGTGCATTTAGCATACATACATGGGCAATAATGGTGTAGGGCGCATACAACTTCAAAAATATTATTTTTAAGAAGAGTTTCTTAGTGATGGCTTGGCAAAAATAGCAAGTAAGATGGCCTAATGCTAGGTATGCATGTATGGTGCAATTTAGGGTTATAATAGATTCCCCCTAATGTGTGAGGTTAGAAGAGCATCTGATGGCCGAAATACATTACAAATATTCACCAACGTATGAAGCGAGTGAGCCCAGGACGAGAGTTCGGGAGGTGCCATTTGCAAAAAATAATAATTGTCTCACTGAGGCGGGCATACCCATGCTCAGGATGAAATAAATCATGGTTTTCAATCAAATACATTGCATATCCATGTCATATAACTATATAAAGTGTAGTCTCTAGCAATACACATCGGATCTACATCTCAAAATCAAAGATATACATGTATAGTATCCATCTTCAAGAAGCCAAATGACGTTTGATGGCTAGAGATGAGGCCTTCAGAGCTCAAGCAACAACTTTAATATCTTCAAAACTCAGGTAGGAGTGTAATTTGAGTGTACAACTTCACTACGCTGAGGTCTTTGACGACTTGTTAGGAACAGACAAGAGGATCTCGGTGATCAGGTAGAGAACCTCACTAATTTTGAACAAGGACTTGATTGGGCTTTCAGGATGGTCGGGCATGAGGTCAAGAGACAAACTGCAGAAGGGACGACTCAAATTGGGTAAAACTTCCCTTGGACAATAGAACGACTAATGATCATACTTAGGAATCATGACATTGACATAAGTTCACGATGTAGGAGGCAACACAAACTCTCCATATGTTTGGAAGAATAACCAAATGGAGGAGGACACAACTCTATGTTATGAGAAAATATTCCTAAGGTCATATTAAATCCCAATGCTTGACGAAAAACAAAAGGATGTGCTTTTTCCAAGGGCGACTCATTGTGCTGCCATAAAAAGAAAATAATTTTCCCATCCTCTTTTTGGGGTATATTTGATTTTTTTGTCTTTTTCAATATTTTGAAGAGCTTGAAAAAGAATAAAAGAATTCTATGTTATAAAGGATGAATGAGTGTCGCAATAATACTAGTTCCAAGCACAAGGAACACACTAATTCTCATAGCAAGGAGACATGTGCAGGAAAAGGACACTCGGGGAAAATTCTTCCATGGGTCAAGGTGTCAGATCGCAAAGGCAAAGTGCTACAAGGATTCCATATAAGGCATGCCTCAAAGATTAAGCTGAGATAAACATGGAGCCAGTATTAGGCCAAAGGCCCAGATAAGAAATTTTGATTAGCAGGACAAGATGAAACCCCCTTCAATGTATTTTTTATGAGCCCACAGAAGGCAAGCTCGGTGTGGTTTTTCATTTTTAGAGAGTCTGAAAAATCATAAAGAAGACTCCATTGGTGTACCTTTTTCGAAAGTAGTCTAGTCGAAACGAAAAAAGGATAAACTAGCACCAAAAAGACGTCTATTCAGAACCATTTTAACGAGTGTGACATAGGCAAGATCACTCGGCAATGTTTTCAATTTTAAGGAGTCTGAAAAGAGCTTAACTATGGACTCACGACCTTTTTCTAGATTTAGTTTCCTTAGCCCGAAAAAGTATAAAATATACTTAGGAGAAATCTCTCGGCGAGACGAATCTCCCAAGGTGTACCTTTTTCCACCTTAATATACAGGTCGGAAAAGGGGGTAAACTCATGCCAATAATTTTTTTTCTGTACCAATTAGCGAGTGTGAAAGAACAAGGTCACTCAGCGATCTTTTCAATTTTAAGGAGTCTGAAAATATCTTAACTATGGACTCCGTAGGGTATGTTCTTCTGGACCAATTTAACAAGTATGGAGGAACAAGGTCACTCAGAAATATTTTCAATTTTAGGGAGACTAAAGAGAGCTTAACTATGGACTCTGTGGGGGTTCCTTTTTCGTAAATTTAGTCCCTTAGGCCTGAAAAATGGTTAAACTTATACCTGAGAATACTCTTCTAGCGAACTGGAGTTCCTAGAGTGTACCTTTGTTCGTAAAATTGACCATTTGGACCAAAAAAGGGGTAAAATATTGCCAGACAGACGTGCCTTCAAATTTTAGTTTGGCGAGTGTGAAGAACAACAAGATCGCTCGACAATCTTTTCATGTTTAGAGGGTCTAAAAAGAGATTAAAAGAAGACCCGTTCTCTGGGAGTCCTGAGGGTGAGGTCAAGAGTGATGTCATATCATATGTATGAGGCTCAATCTTGTAATCAAGACAATACTGACAAGGACTCTCGAGCCTAAAGTCATTAACAACGACATGGACACCAAAATGCAACCAAGATCTACCTAGGGCATCCATGTGGAGGTAGGCTCTACCACTAAATTACGACACTTCTAGAGTAGCAATGATGGTTTTGTGTCACAATTTGGTGGGATCAATCCTATGGTAAAGCGAAAAAGACAATGAGATGCAGAAAGTGGAGGTGGAATCCTAACTTAAATGCAAAAAGGTTGGAAAAACGGCTTTTACCAAAGGACCTTCAAAAGTGACCCATATCTCAAAAAATTCTCCAAAACAAAAGTAAAGTGTATCGTAACATCCAATGAGAAACTCAAGAACCACGTTAAATGATTTTCCATCTAGAAAAAAAGACAAAAAGGGGCCAAAAAATGACAAAAAGGGCCAAAAATGCCTATAAATAGAAGCTGGCAGCTCATTATCGCCATTGCAAATTGAGAATTGACCAAAAAGACAAAACACCCCTTTGCTAAAATATTTGATTATGGGAGCTTCAGAGGACGAAACGAACTTCTGCTTGGACCAAGTAAGTACAAATAAACCCCTCTTGCATTTCCATACTTTCATTTTTCATTTCTTTTAGTTTTTGGGGGAGGCGTGTGCCTTTAAAAAAGGGTGGCCCTGTGTGTACGCGAGTTGTCCAAGGATAGCTCGTGTATGCCCACGGGTAGAAAACAATATTCCCATGTGCATACGTGAGTGTGTCCAAGACAGCCCGCATACACTCTCAAAAAGGTGGAAAAATAAAAATGAAAGAGCTAACTTCCTCCATGAACTTGTTTGTAATAGGATGTGTGTCCACTGGAGAGAGAGGGAGCATGAGGATATAGATATCTTGGTCGATGAGGACCCTGCATCTATGGACGCATTGAGACAATGCGGTTTGTGGAAGTTATTTCAATGTCCATTCATGAGGGCACAACCCAGGATGTTGAATGCCTTGGTAGATTATTGGCATCCCGACGCTGAGGCATTTATGATCAAGGGGCAGTCGTTGACTCCAACAACTGAAGACATTTAATTTATGACTAGCCTCTCAAGGAGGGGTGAACCAGTCAACTTTTGTGCTTTTCCCCCCGGGCCTCACAACATTTCTGAATTGATTGAACTACATTGCGAGGTCGGCACTGAGAAAGTAGGTTCTCAAGTGCCAATCAAAAAGACCACCAACCTATCACTAAAAGTGATAGTTTTACTTATTGGGCGGATCAATGGATCTATAGCTTTACATCAGGCCTCCCAGGTGCACATTCATTTTGTAGTGTAGTGATTGAATGCATGAATCTTTGACTGGAGTACGCCCATGCTAGACTGCATGAAGAGACAACTCATTGAGTGTCGCTAGTGGAAAAACAAAAACTTCGGGTTCAGGACTATTCTATGCTCGTTCTTTTTTGAGAGGGTTCCCAGTCTCAGTCCACGAGAGATAGTGTGAGGGCATGTGGCCTTGCTCCCAACAATGTGTATATGGGGAGCATTACTGCCATGACAGGGGGATGGAAGGACCATAGAGGCCTTTGATGACACCTTTTTTGACTGGTGGGCACGACAGATTCCAGCAATAGAGGACTACCCCTACATTGGGATCAACTTTTCCAGGGACTCGGACATGCCCTTACCTCCTGGAGTTGAGCGAGGAGAGATGAGTACGTTTGTTTTTAAAATTTATTTTATTTTTTATTTTATTTTTATATATATCATTTTTATGTGCACCAAAGTATCTGGCAACTATGTATTTGTTATGTACAGATGTGGGACCGGTGCATCCAACAGACTTTGCGAGGAGCAGGTAGCGTCCTCGATCAGAGGCAGCACCAATAGTAGTCGTTGGACTAGAGACAGTAGTAGGGGGACCTCCAGCCAGAGAGGCTGATAGAGTGTTGAGACGGGTGGAGCGGAACCTCACAACGCTCACTCGTATAGTGCTCATCACCGAGATCAAGGATCTCCCACCATCTATGTAGCCACATGTTGTTGGGGTGCCACGGACCTGGGTCCAGATTTTCTGGCATTTGGAAAACATTTTCGTTCACTATGGTAGGTCCAATAGGCCCCATGCTCAGCTTAGGGTGGAATACTTACATGTCGAGGGCCCTCTTTGTATATTTTTGAGGGCATAAGCCCCACGTTGTATACCAGACATATTATTTTTTGAGGCGCTTGCGCCCACCTATGTACTCTGAGACTTTTGATATATATATATATATATATATATATATATATATATATATATATATATATATATATATATATATGCGTATTTATTGTAAATTCTAACCTTGTACAATACCTATTGCAAACTGATATTCAGAAAAGAGCAGAAAAGATACAATGGCAAATACAAACATTACACAGAGATTTTTCACCTGGAAACCCAAACCGGGAAAACTAGCATATATTATATTCATACATTGTTTTACATTGTTTACAATACAATATACATATAGGAGCTAGCGGCATCCAAAACCCTAACCCAATGACCTGGATTAGTCCAAAACCCTAATTCCTTAACCGGAAATAGAAAACCATCGGCAAAAACCATGTGCCGAAAAACCACCTAATATCATGTGGTCCCGGAAATATGTTGTCCCGGTAATATGTCGTCCCGAAAATATGTTGTCCCGGAAATATGTCGGCCCGGCGGAAATATGTTAGCAGGTTCCTTCAGCATAGTCTAACAAACTTGAAGGTAGATCCTGAAGATGGATCAACAAGAAGGAATGTCTAACAACAAAGCACCATTTTTCAATGGAGAAGGCTATGCTCTGAGGAAAATAAGAATGAAAAACTTCTTGTTGGCTCTTGGTTTTGATATCTGGCAATCTGTTGTAGATGGTTACATTGCACCAACTACTCCACCCAAAGACTCTGGAGGAAAGAAAATCTGTAATGATAACTCAGGAGCAGTTAATGGTATTCTAGCAGGGTTGACTAACTTTATATGTGTGAAAGTTATGCATTGCAAATCAGCCAAAGAAATCTGGGAAAAATTGGAGGCTGTATATGAAGGAGATGACAAAGTCAAACTATCCAAACTACAGACCTATAGAACTCAATTTGAAAACCTGAAAATGAAAGAAGAAGAAAATATTGTTGAATACTTTCATAGGGTAGATGAAGTGGTCAACTCAATTAGAGCGGCAGGAGAAGAAATTACAGATAAACCCATTGTGAAAAAAATACTAAGGTCATTACCGATGAGATATGATGCAAATATTTCCTCAATTGAAGATAGATCTGATCTAAGCTCACTCACAGTTGACCAGCTCTATGGGATTTTTACAGCATATGAAATGAGAACATGAAATAATAAATCAGCAAAAGACGAAACAACTTTCAAAGCATCCAAGACAAAGATAAATCAGAAGCAAAAACCTCAATCCTGACATCATGAAGAATCTGATGTGGAGGAAGCCAACTTCATTAGAAAACTTCATAAAGGATCATGGAAGTACAAAGGCAAGCTTCCTTTCAAATGTTTTAATTGTGGCAAATTTGGTCATTTTGCATCCAAGTGTCCCTATCCCAAGGAGGACCCTGAAGAGGAAGAAAACAAAAGCAAACAATACTAGAAGAAGGAAAAACCCAACTACAAGAAAAAGTTCTACAAAGGGAAAAATAATTTCTACTTAGAAGAAGAAGACAACAACTTGTCAAAGTCTAGTGACAATGATGAATCTGATGATGATGAAGTTTTTTTCTTAGGTATTGAAGAATCTAATGAGATAGAAAAAATTAAACATGAGAAGGAGTTAGAAGATGAAGCAGAAGTTAATATGGAAGAAGAACTTCGCAGTGCCTTAGATGAATTAATAAAATACAAAACCAGATATAGATAGTTGAAAAGTTTTGTAGTTGAACAAAAAGAAAAATATGAACAAGAAGAAAAGGAGATGTAAAAACTTATGAACAATCTAAAAAAACAAATCTTAGAAGCAAATAAGATCGAAGAAAGTCTGGAAAAGTCTCTTGAAGAAAAACAAATAACTGTTGAAAGGATGGAGGCAGAAATAGTTCATCTAAAAAGGAAAATGGATGCAAAAATCATTCAAACAAAATCTGAAAATAGCTCTAAAATATTAGATAAGATTATTATAGCACAAAGGGATTCTGGAAATAAAAATGGAATAGGTTATTCTCAAAAGGAAAGCCATGTTAACTCAAAATCTTATGCAGATGCTCTTTGCAGTACATTCAAGAAGAAAAATGAAGAGAAGATAAGTAATGATAAGGACTCCAGAAGATTACCTCCACCCACCAGGAAAGAAGGCAAGACAATACCAAAGAATTTTTATCAAAATAGGTATCCTCGCATTTTTTCTAGTTATTGCTATGCATGCTCTAATTTTGGACACAAAGCTATAAATTGTAGAGCATATAGAAAGAAAAATATGAAGTTTAAGAATTATATCCTTAAGGATAAACAAGTAGCAAATTGAGTTAAGAGTAGAAACTATAACTCCTTTGAACATATACAAGAAGGGGACTTACAATGCTTCAGATGTCATAACCATGGACATAAATCCATTAATTGCAGACTAATGGAAGTCTCAGAATAGCCCAAGTTCATTAGAGAGTAGAAGAAACTTTGGAGAGTAAAAACATCAAAAAGGGAATGTCTTATTTCCCTAAAAACTCAAGATGAAAAGGATCTCTGGTATCTTGATTGTGGATGCTCGAAACATATGACAGGTAACAAGGACAAGTTTTTAGACTTAAATAAACAAAAAGGTAAAGTTACATTTGGCGATAATGCTTCAAGTAACATACTTGGGAAAGGCACTGTGAGCTTGGGAAAAGACAAAGCTAGAAATGCACTACTTGTCGATAAATTGAATCCTAGTTTATTAAGTGTCAATCGAACCTATGATCAGGGATACTTCTACATCTTTGATTCCCAAAAATGTGAGATTAGGAGAGAAGACACAGGAAAATTAGTTGGTACTGCTCCTAGAACTCCTGAAAATGTATATATACTAAATGCAAAATTGAATGAGGAGTGTCATATAAATTTTGTAGATGAAAGTTGGCTATGCCATAGGAGGTTGGGGCATATTAACTTTGACAATCTTGTGAAATTCAACAACCTTGATGCAGTAAGAAACTTGCCAAAAATCATAAAACCCTCAAATGCTATGTGTAGACACTGTCAACTAGGGAAGTAAACTAGGGTAAGGTTCAAAACAAAAGAATACACAACCTCTAAACCTTTAGAGCTTGTTCACACTGACCTATGTGGACCTACAAGAACCAAGAGTCTACAAGGAGATTCTTACTTTATGTTGTTCATTGATGACTTTAATAGAATGAGTTGGATATGTTTTCTCAAGGAAAAATCAGAAGCACTCAACAAATTCAAAGCCTTTAAAACCCTTTTTGAAAATGAAAGGGAGAAAAAATTCAAATGTCTTAGATCAAACAATGGTGATGAATTCACCTCAAAAGAGTTCGATGTCTTCTGTGAGACTCATGGAATAAAAAGGCAATTCTTTGTTGCCAGAACACCTCAACAAAACAAGATTGTTGAAAGAAAGAATGGAATAGTTCAGGAGGCGACAAGGACTATGCTCAATGAAGCAAAATTGTTAGATGGATATTGGAGGGAAGTTGTAAGCACAATTGTATACATATTGAACAGAGGTCAGCTCAGGGTTAATAGTGATAAAACTCCTTATGAACTATGGTTTGGAAGATCTTCATCAGTGAAATACTTCAAAGTCTTTGGAAGTAAATGCTACATCAAAAGACTAGATGAGAGTCTTGGAAAATTTGATGCCAGATCTGATGAAGGTATTTTTCTTGGATATGCTTCAAACAAGAAGGAATACAGATGCTACAATATTAGATCACATAATATTGTTGAAAGTGAAGATGTCAAGGTGGATGATCTAAAAACAATAAGGATCAAAAATCAAGAGACCATATCTAAAAATAAAGATGAAGATGATAATGAGACATTCGGCACACAACTAGAAGAAGTAGAAGAGAATGAAAAATAAAGGCAAGAAGATGATATGGATACTAGTGAAAGTGAAGAAGATAGTGAAGATGGAGAGATAAGAAAAGAATTTCCAAGAAGAGAATACATAGACACGCTCAAGAATTATTCAGAAAAAATCATCCCGAAAAACTGATTATTGGAGATATGAATGATGGAGTGCAAACAAGAAGACAACTATTGTATCAAACAGAATTAGCATTGTTTTCACATATTGAGCCAAGTTCAATCAAAGAGGCATGTAAAGACGAGAACTGGATTACAGCTATGAATGAAGAATTGGATCAAATTGAAAGAAATCAAACTTGGGAACTAGTTCCTAGACCAAAAGATAAAAATGTCATTGGAACTAAATGGGTACATAAAAATAAAATGAATGAAGATAGGCAAGTAATCAAGAACAAAGCCGGATTAGTATGCAAAGGTTATGCTCAGGTTGAAGGAATAGACTATGAAGAAACATTTTCACCTGTGGCCAGGTTAGAGGCAATTAGGATGTTCTTATCTTTCTCCAGCTACAGAAAATTTAAAGTGTACCAAATGGATGCCAAATCAACATTTCTCAATGGAAATTTAGAAGAGGAAGTCTATATCGAAAAACTAGATGGGTTCCAACTAACAAATAAAAGAGACTATGTTTGTAAATTAAAGAAGGCATTCTATAGATTAAAACAAGCACCAAGAGCATGGTATACAAGGCTAGACTCTTATTTACAAAAACAATGCCTTAAAAGGGGATCAACAGATAGTAATCTTTATTGAAAAATTGATGGTAATAACTTGATCATTGTGGAAGTGTATGTTGATGATATCATATTTGGTAGTAATAATATAAAAATGAGTAAGGAATTTTCTAAGATGATCCAGAAAGAATTTGAAATTCCTATGCTTGGAAAACTAAATTTCTTCCTTGGATTACAAATAATACAGTCCAAAAAGGGAGTCTTTATCCATCAGTCTAAATATGTTAAGGATATGCTTAAGAGATTCCAGTTAGAGGATTGCAAACCTGTTAGTCCACCTATGATAGTTGGACACAAACTAAGCAAGGATGATGAGTCCAAAGCTGTAAATCCAAAACACTACAAATCAATGATTGGTAATTTTCTCTATGTAGCAGCTTCCAGACCTGATGTCAAGCAAGATGTTGGGATGGTGGCTAGATTCCAAGAAGAGACAAAGGAGATTCATGTTCAAGCTGTAAAAAGAATCTTTAGATATTTGAAAGGAACCATAAATCTAGGTTTGAGGTATCCTGGCAAGGACTCATTCACATTAAAATCCTATTCAGATGTTGATTGGGCAGGAAGTGTAGATGATAGAAAAAGTATGAGTGGAGGAGCATTCGTTTTGGGAGAATCATTGGTCACTTGGATAAGCAAGAAACAATCCTCCATTTCCTTGTCTAGCACTGAAGCTGAGTATATTGCAGCAGCAGAATGTTGCACACAAGTGGAATGGATGAAACAAACTCTACAAGACATCAAAATAGTATTTGAAGAACCCACAATTATCCATTGTGACAATACAAGCATGATAAGTCTCTCTAAGAACCCATTCTAGCACTCAAAATCGAAACACATTCCCATAAAATACCATTATCTAAGAGATCAGGCTGAAAACAAGAACATTAAATTGGAATATGTTCCAACACAAGAACAGGTGGGAGATATTTTTAAAAAACCCTTAAACAGAGATATATTTGAATATCTCAGGAAAAAATTGGGAGTAATACTTCTTCCTACCTAAAATATCTCAAGAAATTGATGCATCAATTGGCACCTATTGAGGGGGAGATAGAAATCAACGACAGAAGGTGTCATTCAGTTATGATAGAAAAACATTAATTGCAGGATGAGTTACCAGTGGTTAGAGAAGTGTTTATATAAATAGATGGTTGGAGAAGAAACCCTTTTCCATTGATGTCAAAGGGGGAGAGAAACTTCATAAAAGGAAAGCATCATCACAGGGGGAGTTTTGAATATGAAGTTAGTGAGTTTCCCTCAATGACAAAGGGGGAGATGTGAAATATTGTCATTGATGTCAACAATCGAAGTGATGATGACAAAACAGTGTGCAGAGATTGACAAAACAGTGTGCAGAGATCGAATGAAGTGAAAATGTCATACAGTGTGCAAGAGATTGATAGCGCAAGCTCAAGAGAAGGAGTGAAAAGGAGAAGCGAATAGTATCTAAGATCAAATCTCAGAAGGAGGAATTCGTGATTATTGTTGATCACAATAGGATCAACAATATTCCTATGAATAAATATCAGGAGGGATAGAAGCTTGAAAGAGCTCAGAGGAAGGAAGCGAGTCGAGTTAAGCTCAGAAGGGTTAGCGTCGAGTTCAGAGCAAGGAGCCATCAATAATATCGATGGATGATAGAGATCGCTCGAGAGGACTAGAACTAATTTCCGTAGGCCGTTTGATCCAGCATAACTTTCAGGAGGATAAGCGTCGACTTCCATTCCTTTCATGGGAAGAAAATCACGATAACAATCCTGGCCATTTGGAGCCATAGGACACGTGGCAAAAGATCATAGCACGATGGGATTTTGAGAAAATGGTTTCAAGCAAACTGACTTTTGCTCCGATACACTTTTAAGGGTGCCACGTGTCCACTATTAAAACCATAATGGTCTTCCCCGGTCCGTCCTCGCAAAATTAAGTTTTGTGCTAGTCCACTACCCGATATGTGCCTCAACTGTCAATCTGGGTTGATCTGACAAGTAAAGCGCCTAAATGTTTGGCGAGTGTTCATAGAGCATGGTCACATCGTCGAGAGTTGGAGGGAGGACCTAGTGCAGCCAAGCTCTATTTCGGCGATCGTGACATGGAGAGTCGAGACCCTTCATCACCGGAGTTCCGAAGTTGCGAATTGCGAAGCGCTTTGTGGATAAGTGTCTAGTCACCACCGATGGTCACGAGAAGGGAAGAATCCAGTCTAGCTAAGATCCTTTTTCGGAGTTTCGGCGATCATGACATGGAGTGTTGATACCCTTCATCACAAGAATGCCAAAATGTGAAATCATGATAAGATAAGGACCTTTGATTTAGAGGATATAACGAGGACCGTTGGATCAGGGTTATGGGTCAGTGGACCACGTCGGCAAGGATACGTGGCACAATAAGACAATGACAAGTGTCAAGTTGATACATCATTTCATAGATGTAATGTGAGCCATCTGATCGTTTTGATAAAATCATAATCGGGTTTTTTTAACTGTTTCAGAGATGTAATGTGAGCCATCTGATCGTTTTTTAAGACTTAATGGGAAAAATGATGAAATCCCGACAGCCATCCATCTCAGCTGAAGATCGAATCGCAATCGCTGAAGTTGATAAACATGATTAAGTCATGGTCGTTATATTAAATAATAAAAGAAGTAATATGAGTCATCCAATCATTTTGGGATATCGTATTCAAGAGTTTTTGGTATGTTGGAAGCAACAAAGTGCCAAAGGACAAATAACCCGAAATCCTGTAAACTGCTCATCTTGGCGAGTAATTAAATCTTGATCGTTGATTTGAAGGAAGCGCCTCCATAGAATGCGGTTCCTGTTAAAATAACAGAGTTTCAAGATCAAGTTTAAAAGATGAAATTGATCCATTTCTATGATCAATTTATGAGGAGTCTTCACACTAAAAATAAATAAACAGTAGTTAATGATTATGGTTAATTTAATTGAAGAGGTGCGATGGTCCAAACGAAAGGACACAATGTTTTTAAATCTCACAACAGTTTGAAAATTATATAAACCAGAAAGAGTGGGAGAAGAAAGTGTATCTGTAGTCCAAGTCAGACGATCAATAGTTGAAGCAGAGTCCAGGAAGAAATACAAATACCTATGTATTAAGGGTGGTTGGGTGGTGCAAGGGCAGGTTGGTTCCTGCAAAGGAAGTTGGTGCTTCCTTGTCAGTTGTAGCTGACTAAACAGGGGGTTGTAGCCTCCTACCAGTTGGTGTTGGTAAACCAGGGTGTGGGTGCATCCTGATCAGTTGGTGTTGATAAAAAAAAAAAGGAAGTACATCTTCCTTCTATGTAACATGTAAAACAAATTTTGCAGTTAATAGAATAGAGTTTCTGGTTTTCCCATTTGGGTTCTACAATAAATTACAGTGTTAAAATTTTGTTTGCATTAATAAGTGGAAAATTGATATAATTGTTGTGTCACTGATTCACCCCCCCTCCCTTCTCAGTGACAGGATCTGATTCTTCATTATTTTTTCAGAAAAATTTGAAAATTTTCATATCTAAATACCTTTCTCATCATCTTCTTCATTGAAAAATCTTTCCAACGGTATAAAGTTTGTTTCAAATGGAGGTCGAGAGCTCAAAATATAGCCTTTGCGAGATCATGACTTAGCCATCGTCAATCAAGTTGAATGGGCAAATGTGGGCCCTTGGATTGAATTTCGACCTCCTTTGTTAAATTTTGACTTTTCTTTACAATTCTTATCCCACATGCATGGGATTCTAAAAGGATTTAGTGTATATATTGAAAAATGTAATATACTTTTAGTAAGAATCAAAGGAAGACTATGGAGACTTGTAGCTTGACCCCTTACAAAATTAATGAATAATTAAAATTTTGACTGCCCAACCATAGTCCAACTCATGCCCAGTCAACTCCTAGTGGCATCCTCGTAATCACTCAATCAACATGAGTCAACATCCAAATCATTACCACATGTCCATGTGTGATAAGATATCAAATCGGCCACATGTCAACACATGATTTGTTACTTGATGCCATGTGTCACCAATCCTTAGTTGTCATATGTCTGCCACTTGGAGATATGCCCATGGAACTTAGGATAAGAGAAATATTATTAAATAATATGGAGAATAGGAGGGGTTACGTGAACATGGAGGTAGGTAGTGCGGTAATTAATGGTAAAAATTTGTTGCTGGACATACATTAGCGGACTTACAAAGTATATGAAATGAGCATCAAACATGAGTCCAGTCCGAAAGTCCAAAATTGACTAATTGTTGGAAGATTTACACAGTAAAGGGTAGTAAAAAGAGTTGTGAAAATTCTAAGTGTATATGAGTCCGTGAGTCCAAACCCGACTCATGAAATTGACTAAGTGTTGGAAAATATATAATGGATTATGTGAAAAATGGAAAGAAATATGGAAAATATGGAATTTAAAAATAATTATATGGAAAATAAAAATAATTATGTGAAACAGGGAAAGGGAAAATGGAAAAAGAAAATGAGAAAAAGAAATGGAAAATGAGATAATGGAAATGGAAAAGAAAAATAAAAAGAAATGGGAAAATGAATGTGAGCGTGGAAATATCTAAGTATGGGAGGGGAATAAAGAAAAATGGCCAAGTGTGAAAATAGTAGTAAAATAGTTTAGTATAAGAGAAAAAATGGTTAAGTGTGGAAAGGAGAGGAGGGTAGACAGGGAAATGACACTTAGAAAAATTCTTCACATTTATTTTTGTAATATCTTCATTGGATTTCTGGACAAAACTATGCATATATTGGTTGTAGGGACTCAGATTCTGGTTCCACGAAATTCATGGAGAATTTGAGAACGAAGGCTATACAATAAACTTATAATAGTTCAAAAATTTTCATCTTCTGATATCATTTTTTTTATTAATCCAAGAGTAGGAAAATATAGGTGACTAATTTTTGGTAAACAACTAGCTCCAACTGCGGGACATTGACCCCCTGTGGGTTGTTGAGAACGCTGGAATATCAAGACCAATTAACTTCTCCATTGGGATATGGAGTCATCTTCAAAATAGATTCCTGTAATTCTTCCTCTTTCATGGAGTTATCTTCAAATTTCAATATGAAGACTTCCTTATTGTGCAAAACTTGAACTAAAGAAATAAAATGTGTACATACATGATCTACCTACGCTAACTTACCTGAAATAAAGGGGCACCTTAGGTGTAGGTATATTTCCAATGGATCCATTCAATCATTGATCTGATTTTTGGAATAAATTCCATCACTATGGAACATATTGAAACTTGTACCATTGAGTCAGGGGTACTCTCAATATATACTGGAGAAAATTTGAACCAAGTGTGCTGAAAATTTGATTACATTGTTTGGCCAACAATGCTCTAAAACCATAATTCTTTGAAATCGATTCTTGGTTGCTCGAGAATACTATTGTCTTTGATTAGCTGAGGAGTTTTCAATGCAAGAATACATTCTTTTTTTTCCCTATCTCCAACTACTTCCAAGGTTCTTGATTCATCAATAATATCCTGAAAAGACTCTTATTTCTTGTAAAAGCAATCTTGTTCATCATTCTTCTCAATATTCAATTATTTCCCCAATTCTTCTTGTTGTAATTGCTCTTGCAAACTTTCATCTTCTATTGCAAGGCTGAAATCTTCTCGTGTATTTGGTGGAGGCTCCTTGATTTGATTTTCAAATTTGTTGCTTGAAATATCTTCATATGGAGTATATAGGAAGTTGAAATTTTCTTCTTGTAATTTCTAATTTTCATCTTCATCTTCAGCAACATGACTTGACTTAGAAATTTCATCCAATCTTTGATTAGATTCTTTTTCAAAGTTGGTCACTTCATTATCTTTCTTCCATATGGGAGAGGGTGAGTGGAAAACAACATTTAAAGCATCAACAAAAACATATGAATGCACTTTTGGGATGAAATATTCTACAAATGAATACATCCCAACTGGTAATGGAGTTAGGAATTAATGAGCTATACCATTCAGGAGCATTTCCTCGTAGAGTTTGTAAGAATAATCTACATGTAACATTGTCTTTAGTGAGGTTGAAATCATGACATGTAATTTTAAAATTAAACAAGTGTTGCTATGCATCTTCTGAAGCATCCCCAAAGAATGTAGAAAAAATTTCAATAGAAATATCATGCATCTGAAAATTACTTCTGGTAGATTTAAAGGGGTTTTCTAAAATCGCCTCCTTCTTTGGGTATTTCTCCCTTTTGTTGAGTCTTGTAAAGCCATTGATGTGCTTGATGAAGAATTTAAAGGAGAATCATGACATGAATGAAATTTTCCATTTTGAGTCTTTCCAATGGAGTTTCCAGGAAGCCCATTCTCTGGAATCTTCGGTGCTTCTCATGTCTTTTTGAAATTATAGAAAAGGTGTGACATATTTCAATAATCCTTTTACAAATCCCATGAATTTATAACAAACAACAATATTATTGAATCTTCTTTTGGAAACTTTGAGCCATGGATATTTCTGGTTCTTCAATCTTATCTGAAGCATGGCCTCAAATATCTTGAAAATAAATATCTCCCCAGTGGAGTTGCCAAAAATTTTGACGTTTGAATCCATCATGACCGAAATGGAAACCTCACAAGGATATGAATCCCCCTGCATTTTTAAAGAGGTGGTACTCCTCTTTGGCTAAAAGATGTATCTTGAATATCTTGGATTAGGAGAATGCTTAGGAAACAAACCCTAGATATTTATTGCTCAAATGTATAAAACAAAAATGGTTCTTCAATAACCTGATATGATATTTATATGCAACAAGAAGACTTCTAACAATAGAAAATATTGAAGGGGGGCTCCATCGTCAGAATTTATTTGTGATCAACATCACACACACAATATTATTAATCATATATAAATGCATCCATGTCTTCCTCACGAAAAATAGGTGAAAATAATTTGATCATCTCAAAGAATTTTAAAATAGTACTACTATCAATATCGAAAGAGAATTTGATAGGTCAATCCCAAATACCTCATACTTAAGACTCAAAGTTACAAGATATAGTCAAAATCAACCCCGGAACAACTCTTTGTGGATCTTTATTCATGAAAGATGTTCTTCATTACAAAAGCTTTGACAATCATGTATATGGTTGTAAGTAATCCATGATCATACAAGAAAAATATTTTGTAATAATACAATAAGAACACTCAAGAACTCAGTCATGTGCCCAACTCAGAGATTCAAGCATAAATCTATGAGAAATGGTGTAGAAGAAGAGAAAGAGTGGAGAAGATGGAGATTTTTCTTCATTGATCAGAAGTTTGGCCATATATTCATGGTTGTACTTTCTTCGTCCTCTGATTTTCTGCCTTGCCCCTCTGACAATTTTGATTCTTCCTCTTGATGATGTATTTCTTCTCATTTAAAGCCAGTTCTTCTAACTACTTGAGTAGTTAGGGTTTTTCCTTCTTAAATTTCTCGTACAATTTTATTCTTGAAGTATTATCTTTAATCAATGCCTCATTAAGTCCTCATTAATGAACTTACATCATTAATATCCATATTTTTAAAATGGGACCCTTTTTTTTTGAAATAATTTTTTTTTAATTAAACTTTTATTTTCAAAATTTAATTAATTTCCCTTTTAAAAAAAGTAATGTAATTTAATTTAATGTATAGGATAATAAACCTTTCAGCTATTGAAACCAATTTATATGTGATATCCATCTTCTTAGCTTTCCAACTATATAATTTTGTTCCAAATCTGACTCCCGGATCTCAAGATATGATCTCGTGAAGTCGAGGTATTGAACAGATTTATCAACAAAGCATAAAAATGTTACTGACTGATATTTTATTTTTTTAGAAACGTTTGGAAATTTTCATCTCTCAAGCCCTTTCCCATCATATTCTTCATTGAAATAAATTTCCAACTTTATAAAGTTTGTTGCAAATGGAGGTCGAGAGCTCAAGATATAGCCTTTCCAATATCGTGACTCAACCATCATCAATCAAGTTTGATCGGAAAATGTGGGCCCTTGGATTGAATTTTGACCTCCTTTGTTAAGTTTCAACTTTTCTTTATAATTTGTATCCCACGTGAATGGGATTCTAATATTCTTTAGTGTATATATTGAAAAATGTAATATACACTTAGTAAGAATCAAAGGAAGATTATGGAGACTTATATCTTGACCCCTAAGAAAATTAATGAATAATTAAAATTTTGACTGCCCAATCATAGTCCACCTCATTCCTAGTCAACGCTCAGTGGCATCCTTTTAATTACCGAGTCAACATGAGTCAACATCCACATCATCACCACATGTCCCTGTGTGATAGGATATCAGATTGGCCACATGTCAGCACCTGATTTGTTGCCACGTGTGATAATTTTACTTGATTCCATGTGTCACCAATCCTTAGCTGACATATGTTTGCCATGTGTCACTTGGATATATGCCCAGAGAAATTAGGATAAGATAAATATTATTAAAATAATATGGAGAATAGGTGGGGTTACATGAACACGGAGGTAGGTAGGGCACTAATTAATGGTAAAAAGTTGTGAAAAATTCTAAGTGTGGAGAATTGGCAGACATACATTAGCAGACTTACAAAGTATATAATGTGAACATCAAACGTGAGTCTGTGAGTCTGAAAGTATGAAAGTCTGAAATTGACTAAGTGTTGGAAGATTTACACAGTAAAGGGTAGTAAAACAAGTTGTGAAAATTCTAAGTGTAGGTGCATTATGAAGGTGGCGAAAGTCAAAGGTGCATTGTGAGGGTAGTGAACATCAAATATGAGTCCACGAGTCTGAACCTGACTCATGAAATTGACTAACTATTGGAAAATATATAATGGATTACGTGAAAATGGAATAATTATATGGAAAATAAAAACAATTACATGAAACTGGGAAAGGAAAAAGGGAAAAGGAAAATAAGAAAAAGAAATGGAAAATGAGATAATGAAATGGAAAGGAAAAATAAAAAGAAATGGGAAAATAAAGAAAAAGGGAAAATGAATGTGAACATAGAAATAGCTAAGTATGGAAGGGGAATAAGGAAAAATGGCTAAGTGTGGAAAATGTAGTAAAAGAGTTGTGTATAAGAGAGAAAATGGTTACGTATGGAAAGGAGAGGAGGGGAGAGGGGAAAATGACACTTAGCAAAATTATTCACTTTTCTTCTTGTAATATCTCTGTTGGAATTCTGGACAAAACTATGCATATCTTGGTTGTAGATACTTGGATTCTGATTCTACTAAATCCATGGAAAAGATGAGAATGAAGGCTATACAATGAACTTATAATAGTTAAAAAAATTCATCTTCGGATATCATTTTTTTTATTAATCCAAGAGAGGGAAAATATAGGTGACCAATTTTTTGTCAACATGCACTTAGGGGTGAACTTGAAGATCTTCAAGCCGGTCCTCTCCAGGTTCTAGTGTCACCATCTACAACTATTTTCTCTGATGTGGCTTCTTCCCTCGCAATAGACTTCATTGTCCTTCTTTTCTCGTATCCTTGAAGTTTTCTTTCGAGTCTACACTGTAAGGTTTTTTGTTGCATGCTTCTCTTTTGAGAATTTGAAACAACTACCTCCAATTTGGCATAGTTGCTCACCAGAGCCCTCTAAGGGCCTGAATTTTGATAGATTGTCTCTTATTGTGTATCCTTGTTTCATGCATTTGCCACATATTTTAGTAATACGATATCTCCCAATTTTTGTGAAAAAAAATAAACTATGAAAATTTATCTACCAAAATATAAATAGTTTTTTTTTCAACCACACTTCATTAATACATATAAATTTATTTTTCATTCAAACATATCTTAAATAATATAATAATAATAATATATTTTTAAGGTCACGACAAAACCAAACACCAAGTTTGTGTTGATTAAGGTTGGTTGTCATTGATGTCAACCCTTGAAGAAAGATCCATAGCACAAAGGTTTGGGTAATGGACCCAATATTGTTTGATGTAAAGATGAATCATTAGTGTCTTATCATGGTTGATAAGGTGCAGAAATGGATGAACTCCAAAGTGGTCCCCTTATGGTGAAAGCCCTCACGGGAAGATGCTTTATGGAATGAGTTATCCTAGAAGAATGGTTGGAGGACCCATGCTTGTATGTGGAATAATGAGATGAAGATCAATGAAGTTGTTGGTGAAACTATCCTAGATGGATAGTGCTTGTCATGCCATTTTCGGTGGTATGTGGAATGTCACATAACTCCTCACGGTTTGAGAGTTATGGTCTTATGAAGTTGGAGGACCCCCATATGAAGGCTTGAAGCCCCAAAAGGTCAAAGAAGTAAAAGTGCTTGAAAAGAAGAAATCATTATTGAAATGATAAAGTAAAGTGACAAAATCAAGATGGATTATTTAAATGATAAAGTAAAGTGACAAAATCAAGAAGGAATATTTAAATGATAAAGTATTGGAGAACTTTCTATTCATGGAAACTAGTTAACCCCAAAATAAGGAAAATAGGTTAAGTGACCTAGAAATGGGTTAAGTAACCTAAAAATGGGTTAAGTGACCTAGAAGATGAAAGTGTAAATAAGAAGCTAGGATCTCTTGTAAAATACACATTTTGGTAAGAATCATTTTTGTGGATCAATGGAGAGCTTCTTGGTAATATCTTTTGGAGTATTGATGGAGAGCTTCTTGTGAGAGAATCTTATTGGTGTGGATCTCTTGAGCATAATTGAAGATCTATTCTGAGGAAGAGAGCGAGAGGAGGATCTCATGGACGCATCAAAGTTTCAGCAATGTCGGAGATCTTGATGGTGAAAGTCTCAGAGTCATAGAAAACCCTATTTTTTGATGCCCACGCGGGTTGTCTTTGTATAGGGTGCATGTACCCGTGGGCTGGTTATGTATAGGGTGAGTGTACACACGGTCTGACTGTGTACAGGGAGCGTGGAGTGGATAAAATCATGGAGATTTGTGTTTGAGTTGGTGCCAAGCTCTTGGATGATGAGGTAGGTTCTAGATCTGCATTCTATGGCCTCAGGTCTATCACTAAGACACTGGTATGGTTACATTATTGTCTTGATAGATGTTATTGTTTGATATGTTGTGAATGCTTAGGGCATTCTTGGTATGGCTTCTATGATATGGCTCAATTTGGTTGATTTGATGGATGGAGTGAGCAGCACTCTTGTGATTCAGTAGTGACATGATTGCTATGGTATACTTGTTGTTTATACATGATTGAGATAGCATTCATATTGATTTGTTGTGGAGCATGAGCAAGCTATTGGAGAGCTTGGATGTATTATGAATGGCTGTGGGTCAATTTGGACAGTGGAAGACAGAAGAGTTCTGAGCATGTGAAGAAAAGAAAAACCCTAGTTGCTTAGAAGTAGACGCTTGTTGCATTATATACTGGTCGCGTTCACACGCGAGCTGTAGTGAGCCAGAGCGCGTTCACACGCGGGCTGCACTACTGACAGGTTGCGTACCCGTTGACAGATTGATATCTGTTGAGGATTGTTGCCTCATCTCAATTGATGTTGAGGGTGTAAGCTGAGTCTTTCATATAGAGCTGGTGCTCTTGTAGAGTTGTACTCTATTCAGTTGTTGCTGATAAACCCATGGATTGTAATCCGTAATAAAAAGAAAATTGTACATACATCTTGTGTTCTTTGTGTCCATTATGATGATGACTTGTTGATGATATATTGATGATATATGTTGCTGATATGTGCCTACATATAACTGGTTATAAATGACAGCAATGGGTAATGAATAAATGTTGAATGCTAATTGATAAGTTTTGTGCAAGAGGGAAGTTTTGGAAAAAGAGCCCCACACTCATTCACCCCCCCTCTAAGTGTGGTAGGTGTGTCCAACATTTTGTGTATGAGACTGCCTTCGCGCAACGATTTGATTGCTAAAGTCTATGGAGGTATACATACCCTAACCCCCTCTATATTTGAACTTGTGACCTTCAAGGAGGAACCACAATTTCTTAACCATTAGGCCCACTCAGGTTCTATCATGCTAATCATATATATAATTGAATCACGCTAATTGTAATAGTGTTACAATAATTTTGTGCTTGTTCTCAACTAATCATGGTTAATGATTAGTTTTGGTTTGTAGATTCGTAAAAGAGGACATTGTTAGGGACCTAACCTCCCTAACAGCTCACGTAGGTAGAATAATATATTTCCATGTAATAAAGGTCGATATTAGCAAGGCCTAGCAATAAGGAAGAATAATTCAAATGTGAGAAGACTTAATAGAATATTTCACTTCTAAAAGGATTTTCCTCTAAATTGTTCTTTTGAGTAGATAGATTTAGTATAAATAGGAGTAGACAGTATGAAAAGTTTTGTCTTGAGAAATATTGTAATAGAGCATTGCTCTGTTGGAGGTTGCCCCCTCGAAGAGGCAAGGGAACATTGTTTCCTATCAATAAATGTATTATTTTGGTGTTGTGGTTTCATCTATTGTGTTGTTTCATTGTTATTCTCTACAATATTTATGTTTTTAGTTATTATAATAGATTTGGTACCTTACAAGTGGTATCAGAGCACTTTCATTGGTAGAAAATTGTGGGTTATTTTTTTTTCAAGGTAGAGACGTATTATGACGTCTTAAAGTTATAAATATTCGTCGTTCAATGTATAAATCCATGGTCAGGGAAGCATACATGCAGGAACTACAAGTGGTACTTGTTATCGCACGGTTTGTAGGAAAGGTTAAATAGCTTGAGTCAAGGGTAGAAACCGGCGTAACAGGAGCTTCCCCCACCCACTGTCACCTCGATGGGGGGCTCTTTCTGTTCAGGAGGGCAAGTCCAAGGGAGACGTCCC
>ML784312.1:956691-976062 GCA_009831015.1 Picea engelmannii
CGCTCCTGCTCTCGGTACTCCATGTCTAGGACCATGTGGGCCTCGAGACATGATCTCCTAGTTATCCCCAGATTCGGGGATAACAGTACTTAAGTGCACATTGTTGGCCACCCTGTTAACCTTTGTTGGTACGCCTTCGAGTTGTAGCGCATTAGACAACACTTGTATATGGGTCAACCTAGATATCCTAAATCCCTCCATAGATAAACCAATCGGTCACCTGAATGCTATAGTGCCATCGAGAAAAACACTTGGGAAGATACTTTGTAGTACCTGGGTAGTCGGGTAGTACGGCTAAGGGCACGATCCAGCCTCCTTAGTTGGTGCCCTGAGATATTGGGCTGAGTACTACTATTGGACCCTACATGTATATCAAAGAGCTATAACAGGGGGAAAACCCTTGTCTGTAGAAAACTTGAATACCCTAACCCTTGGGACAAAAAAAAAAATAGAACATAAAAGATCTATTGTCATGCAACTTTACCTCTTGCATTATGGTTGCAAAATTACTACACATTTTTTCCTGTTAAGAATTTGGGCATTTCAACACTGCAATACTCTTCAGATCGAAGTATAACTACACAAGAGTAAAAAACAACGAGTATAGTAGTCCTACGGGCACACTTATTTGGGACATATCCCATTGGATTCCTCTCTTCACCCTTATTCATGTGGTACCTATCATTTTTAACACAATGTTTTTTTCGTGGACCCAACCCCTTTTCCATCACCCTTATTTGGCCCCTATCCCATTAGATTCCCCTTTTCACCTTTATCACAGTGGTACCTATCACTTGACACCATTCTTCTCAGTCGTCCCACCCACCCCTCTCAGCCCCTTGTTTCCCCCCTATCCCATTTACCTAACCATTTTTCCAAAATGACCACCACCTGCGCCCAATAACTCAATGCATTGATTGTTGACAACCTCCAGAACAAGGAGGACATCAAGAATATCAAAGCCAACATTATCTCACTCAATTCCTCTGTTCAAATCCCCCGGGACTAATGTCCCACATCAAAGACATCAAAGCCACACTTGACCAATTGATGGGTTGTTCCACGAACCCTTCCTCTTCTGAACAACCATCCTATCAGGAAGGCCATGACTCTTCCCATTACGAAGGTCCTCACACTACCCACCTTCCTCGAGACCTACGCCTTCCCATAATTGAGGTGAACAAATTTGATGGCAAGATCCCACAGGCTGGGTCACTCAAATGGAACATTATTTCTCTTTGCATGGCATTATTGATTATTTAGCCAAGCTTCGTTATGGTATCCTACATATAGATCTGGAATGCTGGCAATGGTGGCAATGGAGTAAAAAGTCACGCCAAGGGTATGTTGCTTGGACACAATTTGTTGCAGATATTTATGGCCACTTTGACTTCGACACCCACCATTTAGGCCATTTGACCAAGTTGAAGCAGTTTGGGACAGTGGAAGACTTTATCGCAACATTTGAGCACTTGGATTTCAGAACAGAGGGCATGTCAGATGCTTTCTTCATGGAATTCTTTATCAATGGCCTAAAAAATGAAATCTATGACCATGTTCTCATTGCATGCCCCTAGACTTGGTTGGAAGCTACTCAATGAGACAAGGAAGCACAACAGATTGTCTCCTCCTAGATCCGCAAACCATCATTTCCTCCTCGCCCTAAACCCACTAATTTTTCCCCTCCTTCAACTCCCCTCAAGATCCATAAATTAACCAGGGCCAAAATGGTTGAATGCCAAATCAAGGGTCTTTGTTATAATTGTGATGACAAATATTTTCCAATGCACAAGTGTAAGGAATATAATATTTTTATGGCCATGACTGAGGATGTTTCTGCAGAAGAGGTTCTTATTTCACCCGTGGATGAGCTATTATCGCCATATGATCTGACCCCACCCTTTGATCCACTAGAAGTTGAACTAGTTATTTCACTTAATGCCCTCATTGGATTCTCTACTCCCCAGACCCTCAAATTAGTTGGTTACATTAAAAATAGGATAGTCACCATCCTTGTGGATAGTGGTAGCACCCATAATTTTATTCATCGCCGCATTTCCCAAGAATTCAATTGTTACATTCATGCCATCAATAATTTTCAAATCATGATTTCCAATGGAGGTTCCATGAAATGTGGGGGACGTTGTGAAAATGTGTGGCTCCAAATTGGTCAGTATCACCTGAAATCCCATATGTTTTCTATAGACATGGGTGGTTGTGACATTGTTCTTGGTATCGAATTGTTACGCACTCTCGACCCCATTCTCATGGATTTTAAGGACGTAACCATGCAATTCCAACATGAGGGACAACAATATAAGTTCCAAGGCATCACAACAGGCTCCCCTGAGATCATTAGTTACCATCGCATGGAAAATCTCATTCTGGCATTATTTCCCAACTCCACTCCATTCACGTTGTTGAGACAACCTCTATGCATCTCAACCTCCAATCTATCCTCTCCCACCACCAAGTTGTTTTTACCACTCCCGAAGAACTTCCCCCTTCCCGTGGAGTCCATGATCATTCCATTCCTCTCATACCGGGTAGTGTTCCTCCCAATGTTCGCCCTTATCGTCATCCCTTTGCCCAGAAGAATAAAATTAAGAAATTTGCTAATGAATTGCTAGAAGCGAGTGTTATCCGTCCTAGTACCAACCCCTATTCTTCCCATGTGGTCATGGTACTCAAGAAAGAAGTTACTTGGCGCATGTGTCCTGATTTTCATGCCCTCAACAAACTCACAATCAAATACAAATTCTCCATTATTCTTGTCATTGATGACCTCCTGGATGAATTGAGTGGTGCTCAGTACTTCACCAAACTTAATCTACGTTCTGACTACCACCAGATCTGTATGAAAGAATAAGACATTCCCAAGACTGCATTTCGAATTCATGAGGGTCACTATGAGTTCTTGGTAATGCCCTTTGGCATGTGTAATGCTCCCTCCACTTTCCAAAGTCTTATGAATCATGTCTTTCTTCCTTTTCTCCATCATTTTATCTTAGTTTTCTTTGATGATATTCTCATCTATAGTAAAACTTGGACATCCCATCTCTCCCATGTGGATCAAGTTCTCCATCTACTCTCTAAGTACCAACTTTTCCTCAAACAATCTAAATGTGCCTTTGGAGCCTTAGAAGTGGAGTACCTGAGTCATATTGTCGGAAAGGATGGTGTATGGGTGGAGCCTAGGAAAATTGAAGCTATGCAGGATTGGCCTCACCCTAAAACTCTTAAGAGCTTTCATGGTTTTTTGGGTTTAACGAGGTATTATCGAAAGTTTGTTCGGAATTATGGAAAAAATGCATCTCCTTTGATTGCTCTCCTTAAAAAGAATGCTTTCTCTTGGAATCCAACTGCTTATCACTCCTTCTAATCCTTGAAAGATTCTATGTGCTTGACCCATGTCCTAGCACTTCCAAAATTCACAAATACTTTTGTACTGGAATGTGATGCTTCTGAGAAAGGAATTGGGGTTGTCCTCATACAACATGGTAGGCCTTTGGCCTTCACTAGCAAACATCTTTCAGAGAGACATTTGGGACAATCCATTTATGAAAAGGAAATGTTAGCTATTCTGCATGTTGTGGATCTTCGACATCCTTACTTATTAGGACAACGCTTCAAAATTAAAATTAATCATTAGAGTCTCAAGTATTTTCTGGAACAACAAATTTCATTACCAGAGAAACAAAAATGGATGACCAAGATATTTGGCTATGATTATGAGATTATTTACAAGAAAGGAAAGGAAAATGTAGTTGCAGATGCTTTTTCTCATAAGTATGAAGAAGATAAGTCCCTTTTCTCCCTCTCCTTCTGTGTAACAGATTGGCCCCAAGATGTTCACTAGGAATGGCTGCAAGACCCCAAAATTTCTAGCATGATCCACCAATTACAACACAATTCTCAATATTCTCTAGGGTACTCTTGGCACAATGAATAGATTCACTACAAAGGTCATTTGTATTTAAGCAAACAATAACAACTTAAAGCTACAGTGCTTTCTGAACTTCATGCTTCCCCACAACTGGGAATTCAGGGTTTACCAAAACCTATGAACGGGTGAAATGTTCTTTTTTATGGGATGGTATGAAACAGGATGTTCGCACCTTTGTGGATGAATGTGAGGTTTGTCAATGCAACAAGGGATAAATAGACAAATCTTTGGACACACTCCAATCGCTTCCGACCCCCTTTCTATTTGGAGATATATCTCTATGGACTTCATTGTTGCCTAAATTGAGAAATAAATCATTCATCATGGTGGTCATCGATCGTCTTTCCAAATATGCTCATTTCTATGCTCTTCAACACCCATTCACAACATCCACAGTGGCTCAAATATTCAGGGATAATATTTTCAAGCTTCTTGGCATGCCTCATTCTATTGTCTCTGAAAGAGATCCCATTTTTACTAGCAACTTTTGGCAAGAATTTTTTAAGCTACAAGGCACCCAATTGCATCTCAACACCACCTCTCACACCCAGATGAATGGCTAGACTAAAGTTTTCAACAAGTTTTTGGAAACATATTTGAGTTTTTTTTTGCATTTGATAGGAAAAATCGATGGGCTCAGTGGTTACCCCTAGTTGAATGGTGTTACATCACATTTTAACATACAAATACTCGCATTACTCCTTTTCAACAAGTATATGGCCAAAAGCCACCATTAGTTCTCTCATACATGCCAGGGGTTTCAAAGGTTCAAGAGGTTGACAAAAATATTACATTCCGAGAGGCTATTCATCTTTCCCTCAAAGAAAATTTGGTCATGGATTAGAATTGCATGAGGCAACAAGCATATCAAGGTCATTCTAAACATCAATTTGTTGAAGGGGACCATGTGTTTCTTCGACTGCAATCTTATAAGCAATCTTCACTCAAAGATGAACACTGTCATAAAATTTCTCCCAAATTTTATGGTCCTTATAACGTTCTCAATAAAGTGGAATCGTTGGCCTACCAGTTATCTCTACCTATTCATTCTAAGCTCCATTCTATTTTTCATGTCTCATACTTAAAGAAGGTGATTGGAACTAAGTGCCAAACTCAAACCAATCTCCCTGAGTTGGATGAAAAAGTTTCCATCTGGTTGCAGCCACAAGCAATCTTGGACCAGCAAGAGCATCGTCTCCGCCAGCACACTATCAAGGAAGTGTTAATCGAGTGGAAAGATACAACTTCAGAAGATGCCACATGGGAGTCGACCACCATTCTACAACAATTTCCTCATCTCAAGCCTTGAGGAGAAGGTTGTTCTTCAAGGGGGAGGGAATGTAAGGGACCTAACCCCTCACATAGGTAGAATAATGTATTTCCATGTAATAAAGGTCGATATTAATAAGGCCTAGCAATAAGGAAGAATAAGGCAAATGTAAGAAGACCTAATAGAAGCTTCTGCTTCTAGAAGGATCTTCCTCTAGATTGTTCTTTTGGGTAGTTAGATTTAGTAGAAATAGGAGTAGAGGGTATGGGAAGTTTTAGCTTGAGAATTATTGTAATAGAGCATTGCTATGTTGGAGGTTTCCCCCTGAAAGAGGCAAGTGATCATTGTTTCCTAGCAATAAAGGTATTATTTTTGTGTTGTGGCTTCATCTATTGTGTTGTTCCGTTGTTATTCTCTACAATATTTATGTTTTCAACTATTATAATAGATCTGGTACCTTATAGACACTTGGTAAAAGTAACATTTCCATAGGTGAAATACTCTAAATCAAGGGTTCTAACAACATTATTCATCCATTATAATATAATAGTAAATTTGGGTCCTTATAAAAAATATTTATTTCTTTTTAATTGACGACGACGATGATGGTTATTAAAACCACCATTAGTTTATCAAACCTTAAAAAAGGTAAAGAATTAATTTGTTTTCTCTAAAAAAATATTTATGTATACAAAAAATTAAAAAAAAAGGACTTTTCTCAATTTTCATAATTTGGATAAGTTAAAAGGTTAGGAAGGTCGGTATTGTAACAAATATTTTGAAATTGAGATTTAATATAGGCGTATTAGGGACATTTTAAGAGAGTGTTTTTCATCTTCAACCCTCTTAATGTTATAAATATGACAAATTCTTTCAACCCATGGTGTTTTAGGAATTGTCCAACACTATATTTCAATATGGAGCTTGTGAGAGTTTATTCTTATTCTAGCAATGTTGATTTTAAATAAGTTTATAATATATAAATTCATAATTATCATTTTTCATATTATATTTCTATATATATTAACAACTTGATAAAAAAAAATTATATATGAAATTAAAATTATATACAACAACTAGAAACCTTGTGCAATGAGAATTGATGATTTTGAGCCCTTGAAGGAGAACATAAGCTTTAGCTTGATTATTGGTGGCTATTCCAAGATCCCAAGCATAACTTAGTTCTATATTTCCTCTAGGATCAATGATGATCCCCCTAGGGCCTGCCACCCCTAGGTTACCTTTCGAGGTTTCGTTAAAGAAGAGAATATGTCTCCGTTGGTGTTGTTGCCACCGAAGGAAGTTATCCTCCTTAGTTCAAATTTTCCAAAGGGACTAGGAGGTGAGTTGTGGATGAAACAATTTATTCAGACCAGTCCTCATCAACAAATCTTCCATCCAAGTCCTTTCATCATTATCAAGTAACAAAATCTTTTGCTCTCTTATACCTCTGGAGTAGAGGGATCTAATCATTAAGCTATTCATTGATATACCAATGATCCTCACACTTATTCTCTCATTTTAAAAGATCATTTTATTGTGTGGTAATTGGATTTTCCAATAGAGGTATTTTGGCAATGTGATCCAAGCTCTTTTGAGGGTCGATTTATTCAATAAGGAGCCTTTGTAGTGTCTGTACTAGAGAAAGAACATGTCTCTCCATGCTTTTGCAAGTACTAGTCTATGCTTAAGTTCTTTGAAGGCATACTCCCATACCTTTTTGGTGTAGGGGAAATAGAAAAAAACAAATATGTATATGGTTTTATGAATCAACTTCACACGATGCACGTTGAGAGGGACCGTGGATCTCTTGCCTTTCAATATTTTTAGAGGTCAGTAGTTTTCCATGTATCATAATCTAGCAAAAGGCATTAATCTTTGGAATTCCATCCCTATTCCATACATACTTCTAGATTCTAGATCACTAGGGGAGAGGGGGAGCCTATAATTGGTCTTGATAGCCAAGTTTGACATACAAGAGTCCACAACCCCATCCTTTACTATCCTCGTGATTCATGTCTATTGATGTGCACCCGTTTAGGAAGGAGAAGAGCCTTAGAATTAAGTGTTAGATCGGATTGGAGGGTGAGAAGTTTTAACCAACCTAACACCTTCCTTTTTTTGCCCCAAATAGAGATGTCATACAAGGAGTTGAGCCCTTAATTTCCCATCCATGCCTTGAGAGGGAGAAGTGTTGATATTATGGTAGTTGCGGGAGGTATTTACCTCCACATGTAAACCTAATGAGAATAGAATATTTCGAGAAGCAAGAAGAAATCCTAATGAGTTGTATAATAACCCTAGAAGACAAGTCGACTCAAGAGGATAATTTATATTAGGTTATTAGCCTCCAAGAGAAGAAGTCAGCCAGAAGAAATATTATATACTAAGTAAATAGGCACCCAGAATGAGAAGTCGGCCCAGGCACTTAACCAGAATTAGTATAAATACAGGAGGCTAGTCTTCTTTTTGGCAGGGCATTCTCAAAACTGCAGATCTCACTTATGCGCATTGCAGTTAGCTAGTTTGTGCGCAAGTTTGGAGGAGAAGTTATCGTTGCAGCTGCTACAGCTAGAAGATTACGTTTTTTCTTGGACTATCTTTTGGTTATGGTTTGGAATATCTGATCATCTCTTGTTTGGTGCACTATCCTTGGAGAAAGGTGCCCTACCCTTTGTTTGGATATCTAGCCTAGGGTTTGCTTTTGGATGATTCTTTGTCAAGGTTAAGGTGCTCGGAGGGTGGCTTCAACCTATGGTTGGGTGACAATAGTGATATTGTCTATGGTAAAACGAGCACATCCATCATATTCCAACAGGTTATGGGACCACACCTCCTTCATTCAGTCTAACCACTGGAAGGGAGCATAGCCATAAGGATATTAAGCTCGTTGAAGAACTATCGCTAGGGTTTTTAGCAGGAGCAGTCACCAAAACATTGTCGCTGGGGTTACTAGAAGGTGCAGTTGCAGAAACCCTAACCCTCTCATTGAGGCACCTTAAGTGAACAGATTGACCTAATTTCCAGATAGACTAGTGCACCCTAGCCTAGCGCATCTCCTAGTACTCTCAGCAAGCCAAGACATCAAGTTTGAGTTTTTGGTCCAATCTAGGGTTGACCAAGTCAAAGCAGCCATGACTTACTCTATGAAGTCAGAAAACAAGTTAGATGAAGGTTCTAACTTCAGAGTGTGGAAGATAAGGATTGACCTCATCCTTGACAAGAATAAAGTGTTGGATATCATGAAAGGAAAGATCGTGGAACCAGAGTTTGAAGAAGGAAAAGAGAAGGAACTGCAGAACGTTGCAATTATGGAGAAGTTCAAAGACAGTGACATCAATTCCATGAGTATCATAGTGGATTCTATAAAAGACCACTTGATACCTTGCATCTCCCATCTTGATTCATCTAAGAATATGTACGATGCCCTAACAAACCACTTCTCAGTCAGAAACATTAGACAAGTAATGAGTCTGAAGAATGAGCCTTGTGACATGAATATGAATGATGATGACAACATGACATCATACTTTGTGAGAATCTCTTAGTTAAGAGATCAACTACAAGATATTGAAGAGATCATTTCAGAGAAGGAATTGGTAAACATAGTACTCAATGGTCATCCCAAGACATAAGATTCATTTGCTGCCAGCATGAACACAAGGAAGGAGTATCCTACATTTGAAGAACTTTGGAATTGTTGTGCTCAAGAAGAATCAAGGATGAGTGCAAAAGAGAAACCCCAAAAGAAGTACGATGATCAAGCCTTCACAACAAGATTCAAGAATTTCAGGAACAAAAGAAAGTTTGGTTCAAGGAAGAAGCCAAATCAAGAGAAAGATATGTCATAAATACAATGCTTCAACTGTCGAAAGTATTGTCACTACAAGAATCATTGTCCTGAGCTAAAGAAAATGAAGGAGACACACGAAGCATCAGTTTCCAAAGAAAAGGAACCTACAAAGAAGACCAAGCAGGATAAAACAAACTTCCTCTTCTAAATACAAGGTAACAATACTCTTCATAGTTCTTGTACATACCATGTTTTATGTACATATCTTGCATATCTATTTCTTAGAAGATAATATGTTCAAAGAGAAACTATACCTATGGAAGAAACAACAAGATATAGATTTCTATCATTATGACTACAAGTCAGACAATACACATGAAAGGATGAATAACATCAAACAATTCATGTGGAATATATTACATAAGTAATAATTGAAAGATAAGTTGAATTCAGAATCAATCTTGAAGAAACCTAGAAGAAGTAAAGACAGAAAGAAGTCAACAATCAAGAGGAAACTGGAGAAAGACTTATGACACCTTATAGAAGGCAATAAGGATGTAGACAAAAGCGTGGATTATATTAGATGGAGGGAGACGATTATATATTACCAAAAGAAGAGCATGCATTCATACATGAAGTAAGGATTAGGAGAGAGCTAATCCTATGATCCATTAAAGGTGATAAAGTATATATCCATGGTATCAGCCATGAAAATAAGTACGTTGTCAGTTTGACCTTAGAAGAAGTCTTCTTCAAAAAGAATCCTTAAAGCATCCATAGTTATCCATCCACATCCATGATCCTACTATGAAAGGAAGAAGCCGGAATCTTCAAAGCATGGAATCTATAGAAAACTCCATGGACCCAAGATCTAAAGGGAAACATGAGGAAGAACATGAAGATTCCAAGAAATAAAGAAAATCCAGAACAACTAGTCATTGTATCAAGAATCACAAGATTACCAGCCTGATATGAACTCACTAAAAGAAATCAAGCAGAGGTACTGAAAGTTGTGATGGATAACAGTGTATGAAAGACTTATGAATGTAATCATTGTGAGATACAGAACTAGAGGTTATCCCAGATGGAGGGAGAATACCATGATGATTACTTGTTCCAGTAAACTGGATATATCTCTACATGAGCCATTATATCGTCCACAATATCCATAGGTTGGAATTGACATCAGATGAATGCAAAGACTGTTCTCCAGAATAATTGAACAAAGAATGTATGTAGAGCAACCTCAATGCTTTGAGGTATACTAGAAAGAGACCCTTGTATGCAGATGGAAGAAGACAACTTGGTGGAGAACCTCCAATGCACAACAAAAGCGTGGTGAAGACTTTCTATAGCAGAGATATGGTATCATAATGATTACTCAAAAGATCATGATGATGGATTGCCAATCCATGACAAATATCTCATGATGACAAAAGAAGTGCCACATGGATATGTTTCAGTTTGAGCCTTGCCACGATGTTATGAGCTAATGGGGAACAAAAGATGAATCCAATAATGACACACTATATTGATCAGAGATATATGAAGCCTTCGGAGAAAACCAGTGTCCAGAAAGACCAAAGTGCTTTGAGATCAAGAATTACATTCTCCATGATGAAGTCCATAAAAGAGAAGTGGTTCTCCAATATATATATATATATATATATATATATATATATATATATCCACAGATGAGCATATAAGCAGACATTTTGGTAAAGCCTCTATCCAAGATGAAAGAGTTTGCGTACTCAAGATGGAGCTCATGGAGATGACTTCCTTATTGGAAAAGGAAGAGATGACTCCCAGGTTGGGAGGGAGCACTGATGTGTTATTGATTCATGGAAAACCATTTTTTAGTTCGAAAAATGGTCCAGGATGAGAAGTTCCTTTCCAGTTCAGAAAGTGGTTTGAGATTTTTGACGGACGGGCATTTTCCAATTCAGAAAATGGTTTAGATCGAACGGTCATTTTTGGAATGAAAATGGTTTTATGGATGGTTGATGTACCATAGACAAAAATTTCCCATTGTGGTTAACATGGGGAATGGTCTAGGATAGCCTCTCTTCTTGATGGTTAATCAAGAAGACTAGTCCACCTCGTTGGACAATTATTCTTTCAAAGCTCACAGTTGTGAGTAGTTTAGAAGAATGGTCCATTTTGGAGGTTGGTGCAGGGCAGTCATTTCCTTAGGAAATGGTTTGGATAGTCATTCCCTAGGGCAAATTCATTCTCTCTAGGTTACACTTTGTTTAGTGTCGGAGGAATGGCCCAGATAGGTGAATGGTCCAGGTTCAACAATCAGGATAGGCATTCCTTAGGGCAGAATCATTCTCTCTAGGTTACTCTTTGTTTAGTGTTAGAGGAATGGCCCAGGGTGGGGAATGGTCCACGCTAAAAAATCAGGATAATTATTCTTCATTGATTAAGAAGAATAGTCCAGATAGCTCATCATTGATGTTTGACCTTCTGAGGGCAGATGCTCTTCCAGATCTCACAGGTGTGA
Organism: Picea engelmannii; assembly: GCA_009831015.1. NCBI lineage: Eukaryota > Viridiplantae > Streptophyta > Pinopsida > Pinales > Pinaceae > Picea > Picea engelmannii. Next base: position 968,210 of record ML784312.1, read on the forward strand.
GTGGAAGAATGGCCCAGATGATTCAATTTATATCATAACATTGTTTTTGTGCAGGTTGATATCAAATGATTGTTATGAAGACTGTATGTCTCTAGACAGTAGATGTATACTACTGTGGTGGATGTGTTCCACTGTTTGTGACTATACGTCATTGATAAAGTACCTGTGTGTTACTTGGTGTGGTAGTATACCACTGGATTGTAGTTGTGTACTACTATGGATAAACACAGTTGTGTTCTATTGAATAATATTGTTCTGATTGCCTTGAAGACTATCAACAATGTTGGAAATGATTATTAGCTAGATGGATGATTAATGGACAGAGATTTCCCAGATAGAAAATGGTTCAATACATTTATTCTTCTAGGACATATGTTCGGATTAGAAGAATGGCTCATGTGTCACTCTGTCGAGTGAGTGACTTATCCAACATCATGTCTAATTAATCAGATGGAGTATGGTTTCAAGAAATGATGCAACTGATGACACTGATTTCCTTGAAGACTATCAGTAGTGTTGGAAATGATTATCAGCTAGATGGATGATCAATGGACAGAGATTTCCCAGACAGAAAATGGTTCAAGGCATTTATTCTTCTAGGAAATATGTTCGGATTAGAAGAATGGCTCATGTGTCACTCTGTCAAGTGAGTGACTTATCCAACATCATGTCTAATTAATCAGATGGAGTATGGTTTCAAGAAATGATGCAACTGATGACACTGATGGTGCTCATGATCTAGTCATGAGATAGTCTATACAACTATGTTGATGCTACTGAGTGAATGGTATGTTTGTGCTCAAGACCATTACCTGTAATACCTCCCTATCTAGGAGGGAGTGTTGATATTATGGTAGTTGTGGGAGGTATTTACCTCCACGTGTAAACCTAACGAGAATAGAATATTCTGGGAAGAAAGAAGAAACCCTAATGAGTTGGCTAATAACCCTAGAAGACAAGTCAGCTCAAGAGGATAATTTGTATTAGGTTATTAGCCTCCAAGAGAAGAAGTTGGCCAGAAGAAATATTATATACTAAGTGAATAGGCACCCAGAATGAGAAGTCAACCCAGACAGTTAGCCAAAATTAGTATAAATACAGGAGGCTAGTCTTCATTCTGGCAGGGCATTCTCAGAACTGCAGAGCTCACCTGTGCGCACTGCAGTTAGCTAGTTTGTGCACAAGTTTGGAGGAGAAGTTGTCGTTGCAGCTGCTGCAACTAGTAGATTATGTTTTGTCTTGGACTATCTCTTGGTTATGGTTTGGACTATCTGATCAGCTCTTGTTTGGTGCGCTATCCTTGGAGAAAGGTGCGCTACCCTTTGTTTGGCTATCTAGCCTAGGGTTTTCTTCCGGAGTGATTCTCTGTGAAGGTTAAGGTGCTCGGAGGGTGGCTTCGGCCTATGGTTGGGTGACAATAATGATATTGTCTATGGTAAAATGAGCACATCCATCATATTCTAACAAGAATCGCACCTTTAGTTTCTATAGGGGGATTTCCCATGATGTTGTCAATCCACAAATTGATGTTTTTATAGTTTCCTAGAATCCATGAGAGCCTAGATTCGATTAAGGAATTGATCGATTTTCATAGCTTCCTTATGTGTGATCCTTTCCTACTATTAAGGGGAATATCAAGGCATATTTTCCTGCTAAATTAAAAGCATTTTTTTTACAAGAACTCTCTTCCACAAGTTAAATTTTCCTATGATTAAATGCCAAATTATTTTGGCACCCATTGCAATGTTCATTAAATTTGGATCCTTGATGTCTAATCCACCTCTGTCCTTGGGAGTTGTGACTGTATTCTAATTGACCGAGTGGAATTTATTTTTATTTGATTTCCCCCCTTGCCAAAGAAACTTGCAAATCTCCCGAGCTATTCGTTGCATAATTACAATGGGGGATAGCATGGAAAAACACTAATAAACAAGGAGAGCTAAAAGTACTAACTTGAGGACAAGGATTTACCCCACCAGATTCAACCATTAGGACCCCACCACTGAAATTTGTTCTTGATATTATTGATAACTTCTTGCCAGATTATTTTCATGGGATTGCTGAGAGAGATAGACATCCTAATATATTTAAAGCTCATCCACTCTTTGGTGCATGAAAATTGCAAAATTCTAGAAATGGACTAAAGGAGAGGCATTATTGTCCTTCCCTCCTGATGCATTAAGAAAATGATCTAGAATGATTTTGAACCTTTTATCTATCACACTTGATGCCCCCTAATGATAAGGATGTCATCAACGAACTATGAATGGTTCATAGGGTCGAGGGGATGGCCTTTGAGTGCTAGAAGTTGGGATTAGAGGATCTTACTTGGATATAAAATGGTTGTGCTAAGTCAAAGAAGAAGGAATCGACTGAGATACATTGGAGTTAATCTACTGCTCTGAACTCATTTTCTTCTTTACCACATGCCATTGCTCTTCTTTGTTAGGAACCGCTTCAGTCAAAGGAAGGTTGTTTTTGCAATCTTTTGCACAATTTCCATACGTGTAACAAGTTTTGTATTTGAACGACAATTGCTTGTAGTTTAGTTTTTGAAGGTGTTTCTAGTTGTTGAGTGCTAGAAGAATTTCTTTTGGTAAACCTTTATCCAGATCTAACTCGACACATATTCTAACACATTCAAACATGTTATCCTTGGGCTTGAATTTGTCGATATACTTGCCAAGAGTATTCCTTATGTTTCTTAATGAATCTTCACCCCAATGGTGTAGGGGTAGATGGGGGAGATGTGACCATACTGGAACTCTCGAAAGGACTTATAGCTATGGATTGAAACATGGTGTCCATTGATTCAAATATATTCCTCGGGTTCCAAATAAATAAGGCCCATTTGAAAGATTAGATTGTGGTCCTCTTTGGTTTCAAACAAAAATGTATAGAATCCTTTGCCACATAAGAAGTGGGAGATCTTCCCTTTGATGAGAACTTGCTAGTTTTTATGAACCTAGATGGTCTTTAAATGTGGAGAAGTCAAGATCTCCATAAATTATCCAATCAATCCTCTTTCATCAAGGAAAAGTGCCACATGTTGAGATGAAGAAGCATGAAGAGGAACCTTTGGAATCTAGTTTCTGGACAAACTTTGAAGGTTGAGATTTAACTTGAGATTCCTCAATAGCCATAACCAAGGCACATAAGGTTGTAGCCTTTGGATTTGGAGAGGGGGAGATCCACCTCCAGGGTTTGGATCCATGGACACTGATGGTGTAAGAGGAGGGATACACATAGGTGTAGAGGGATAGGGGGAAAATTTCCATTTTCACTAACAAACTATGTTAAATTTATTGTAATCCTAATCTTTTAATAAATTTGAACTAGTATGAATATAATTAAATAAAAATAACATAATTATAATTCGAAATTAAAAAAAAATTCAAATCTAAAATCTAAATTCTTGTAAACAAAATTGTAAAAAATGTATAGTATAATTATTGATAATTTACTCTCCCAAATCACACATGATTACACAAAGTTACATTTTCCCTTTTTTCACAACTCAAAATCAAAATAACATTAACACTAATATGAATACACTCAAACAAAACATATTGGTACTCTAACAACTTAAAAAAAACATTGGTATGCCCTTATCTAAATATTCTACTTTTTGGCCCTTTTCTGTGGATATTTTCTCGAAATCTAGCTAGAAATTGTTGTATATATAGATTTGAGTGGTTAATTCTTTGTAATCCTACTGCCCTAGTGTTTTTTCAACATGTTGAGTCCATTTCTACATTCAGAAATGCAATTTAAACAACATAAATTGTGATTTCGGGAAGATTTTTGTCTCCAAATTCCGACGAAAAAGACAAAAACATAGAACAAAGACAATGAATATTATAACAACTTAAAAAAACATAAACATAAGTATAAACCTATTGAAACAAAACATTAAAACATTTAATTGTTTATTTTCTTTACCAAAATTTATATTTTCTTATAAAAATTCTCCAAACTTAATAAGAGATTCTAGATATATATATTTTTTCCTCTAATATTACTTTTAATATTAAAAAAACATATTTATAAATAATAATTTATAATAAAAGATATGGTTAAGAACATGTGTTTCCTCTTAAGAGGTCACAGGTTCAAATCCAGAGGGGGGTAGGGTATGTATACCTTCTTAGACTTTACCAGTCAAATCAGTGGGCGGAGGGGGGTCCTTTGTCCCACAAACAAGGGGGTCTCATACACCAATTTGGTGTGCTGGCTTGGCCGTGACCTTAAAAATAGATTATTATTATTATTATTATTATTATTATTATTATTATAAAGTTCTCTAAATTTATTATTATCAAATTATTATTATTATTATTAGCAAACTTTTAACATTTTAAAAAAGCTTTCCACCTAGAAAGAAAGATGCAAACTTTTAACATTTAAAAAAAGCTTTCCGCCTAAAAAGAGAGATTATAAGGACACTTCATATTAAATCATTAAAAACTATTAATATTATAAAACATATTAATACAATAAAATATATTAATATATTCAAAATTATTAATATAATTTTTAATATATTAAGATCTCCTTAATCACTACATTATTTTAGTTATCTATTAATTGAAATTATGTCAAATTGTATAAATTCAAACCAATATATATTTTTAATATATTAATATTATAAAATATAATAATATATATTAAAATATTTCTTTTTTAAAATATATCAATTTTTTTTTATAAAATAAAGTAATTATTATTAACTCTCTATATTAAATTGATTTTATTTTTATAAATATTATTATTATTATTATTTTTAATTGAAAAAACTTTATTATTATAATTATAACATAATACTTCACACTTCAACTATAAAACCCCTTTTACAGCAATTACCGCAATTAAAATTAGCTATAAAAACCCCTTTTACAGCAATTACCGCAATTAATTGATGAATTGGTAACTTAAAAACTATTATTAACCATTACATTACTTATAGATTAACCATTACTTGATAAATATTAATCTTATAAAAAATTCAATAAAATATGTTAAGTTTCATAACACATACACTTATCACATAAAACAATATTTTGAAAACTAAACCTGTTGAGAAAAAGATCTTTCCTTTACTAAAGTTGAAAACCTCTGTTAAAGTTGAAACCATATCTAAACAAATGAACCTGCCATCGTCATCTGATTGTTAAAGACTAATAGACTTATGAGCATGCCATCGCATGCCATCGCATGGAAAAACATATTTTACAATTGTCGTCCAGAACCGATGTCAGCAGCCTTAAATGCATGCCCTTTTCAGAGGTACAAAGCACATAACCTGCAAGAAAGGTCCCCGCATCTTTTATATTCTGACTGTCCACATTCCTGATTTGATTTCCCCACATTGGCAGTTAGGCAAAGAAACAACCTCAGTCCTGCCCTCTCTAGTACTCTTAGTTTATTATATTTATCTTCCCTGAATCCGAAATCCCATTTCGTCTCCATTTAATTAAAAGCCTTGTCCTTCACACCAGAAAACATGTTTCATTCTTTGTCTGTTAGTTAGTCTGGGGAACGTGGCAGCTAGTGCATGGTCACGTGTATGGACGTGCCCTTGTATATCACGAGCATTCCTCATTCAGATAATCTGCCCACATCCTAAACTACACATCACTCTACTCATCCAAAAAATCAGAGACCTGCACAGTGACTTGCACCGAATCCAGCATTGAGTCCTTGGAGTTCAGAGTTAGAGCTGGAGTTATGTTCTGGTTTTGAATTCTCAGAGCGTGGCTTCCAAGGAAAAACACTGAATATCCAATTCATTTTTGCATTGGGTTTCACAGAATATATTGCAGAGATGAATGCTGAGAAGAGGATAACATAAATGCAGTTTTAGTATTGATAACTAGGATTCTGCTCTGCTTGTAAGCTGGTTTACCATGCTGTGTTGGTCAACCAGCAATGGCGAGGTTCACCATTGGGGAATCGATAAAGTTTTATCTAATGGGGAAGGACTTCCACAAGCTGCTGAAGCGAAAGGACAGTGACGCAGGAGAACGAGGTATGAGAATCCCCACCACTCAAACACTCTAGCATCATTGTGCATTTAACATTCTAGACAAAGCAAATTCTATAGTATATAGACAATTGGGTTTTGTTAATAATAATAATAATATAGTTTTAAGGTGATAGTCAGTCGAGAAATTAAATTGATGTATGAACCCCCTTGTTTGTGGGAGCAGTGATCTCCTCCCTGCAACAATTAATTTGTTATTAGGTGGTGTTTTCACACTTTTAGTCATGAGTGCAGATCAATCCCATGGACTTGACGTTCCTTTCAGTGATCACTCCCAACACAAGCTTCCTTCCCTGGCCCATCTAAGCCTAGGTCTGATATGCACCTTGTGGTTGCGAAGCTCCATTGAGTTGCAATATTTGACTACTAAACCTGGGCTTAGAAGGGTCTAGGTTAGTATCCATATTCAATGGAACCAATGCACAAGAGAGTTGATGGCCCACCGCCACCCCCACCCAATGGGTCTAGGTTAGTATCCACATTCAATGGAACCAATGCACAGGCACATAAGAGAGTTGATGGCCCACCGCCACCCCCGCCCAATGCACCTAGCTTATCTTGGTGGAACTGCAGTCTCAAACTTCAATACAAGAACGTTATGATAGAAAATGTTTTATGCCCAAGTCCTCATGGAGTTCCTATGGAGCCAGTTCACATGAACCTACAAATTGAGTTCTCACAGAAAACATGGGTGAAGATGCCCTTAGGGAGCTTACTTATGCGTTGGTGCAATGTCAAGAGGAACTGGATATTGTGGATTAAATCATTTCACCTGGATTAGCAATTTAGTCCGACATTGGAGGTAGATATATCTAGCAACTTATTTGAGGTAGCAGGGGCAATCGGATTTCATCCATAAGTTAGTTAAGTGGCAATTGCAAAATTTAATGGAACCATTTCATTTCAACTGCAGATGCTAGAACAAATGGGAGATGTACTAAACCACTATTCGTTGGAGTTATTTTATCTGCATCAATATTTTGGTTCCCAATGCCAAAACTCCATATACCCCGAAACTTAAAATATTTTCCAAGTAGTAGTTCCAATGCACCTGTTAGTGTGCAGTGATATTGAAATTATTTGAGCATTTTTTGGGAGGCAATAGCCAACAACTAGTGGGATACAAACTCAGGTTGATGGAACCGTTTTACTTGCAGATATTTTGTAACAGGGACTGGGATTATTTTATAACTTTTAAAAGTTTTAACATATCATGCTTCTCTTTGCAGAGCGGGTGCTGAATGAATTGAGTGCATCTTTATTCAATGATCTTCGCACCTCAGATGGGGTGAAACATCAACAGCAATGGTTTTGTGGCCCACGGATGGCATTGTCTTTCAACTTCATTGTCGCAGTTGGAATCATTATGATAAACAAATTGGTAGGTATGCGCTTTTCCTTGTAAAGTTATTGAATTCTAATCACTTTCCTTACAATGTCTCTATAAATTGTTCAAATAGGGGTAGTAGATTAATGAGAACTAGAATCCAAAGTTTTTAGTTTTTTGCTCTGTTAGAAATTATAATTGGGTTGGTATTTTTGTAAACTTGGGTAATGAAAATCAGTAACTAGCTACTTATTTCTGGAAATTTCAGCGATGATGATTCAGTCACTTGCTAAGTATTTCTGGAAGGCTAGAAAGTGATAATTCAGTTAAAGTTGTTGAATTTTTAATGCTTAGCTCAAGCACATGTAGTTTCTTTTCAATTTAGCATGAACTTGAACCATAAACAATGCAACAATACAATATACAATAGCTACAGTAACCAAGATCACAAGAAGAATAACCATGCACAAGACACAAGAAGTT
>ML784313.1:13627-34398 GCA_009831015.1 Picea engelmannii
TACTACAACACTAAGTGCTTTTGGAATTGAGCATATATAGTGCGCAGCTATCTTTGAAACAAAAGACTTCCCTGGGTTGATAATTTATGTTTCACTTGGTTGTTTGAAATTAATTAAGCAATTATAGTGACCAACATTTGGCAAAATCTTTGCTATAATTTTATAATAGAGATTACATAGAGATATAGGTCGGAAATCACCAAAATTTAAAGGTTTATTTACTTTTGGAATTAATACCAGAAAGGTTGATTTCGGAGCTTTGATCACCTCTCCCCTTCTCCTCGATTCCTCAACCATCCCAAGTAAATATTCCCCAACTAGCTCAAAATAATGAAGGAATAACTCAACAGTCCAGCCATTAGTGCCTGGGCTTTTATCCCTCACAAAATCCTTTAGAATTTTCCACAATTCCTCCTTTATGCAGGGTCTTTCTAGATGGATCGAGTCGTCCTCAGTAACAATACGGGGAAACTAACTGGCTAAATGAATATGATCTTCTAAAAGTATTCTTGTATCCACCCTAGTTTCTTTGAAATTTTTAATTGCTTCAAATTTTAAAGCCTCTTATCCTGAGTGCTCCTGGCCAGTCTCATCCTGAGTCTCCCAAATCTAATTTCTATTTCTTTTGGCATTGGCAAATTCATGGAAGAACTTAGTGTTTTGGTCGCCACTCTTTATCCAAATTGCTTGACTACGTTGTATCTAAAATTTCTCTTTGGCTTGAAGGATATCGATTCTTTCTTGTTCTAGAGAATTTACTTGACCTACGTCTTCCTAATTATTTAAGTCAGCATGTTTAGTCTAATAAAGATTCTGCAGATCCTCTTCGAACTTTTCTAATCTCCTAGATGATTGAGATCTACATTGAGATGCCCAAGATTTAAAATGATTCTTTAAACACTTTAATATCCAGACCAGTTTTTGTTGTAGTCCAAGTTGTTGTAAAAACATAGGATCCTTCCATACACTGTGGATTATTTTTGAAAAGTCATATTCTCTCAACCACATCAAATTTATCTTGAAAGGATAATTTTTTATCTGACTGTTACCATCAAGTTGTAAAATAACCGGAGCGTGATCATAAATATATGGGTATGCAACCCAAGAGCGATACCTACCCATATTTCTCAATAAATCTATCACTACAAAAGCCCTGTCCAATCTTTTCATAATATGATCTGAACCCACTCTGCCATTTCGCCAAGTTGGCACTAAAGCATCTGGTAGTATATCCACCTAACCACTATCTCAGAACAGTTCTTTGAAAAACAAATCCAACTGGTCTAGATGTGCCGCTTCCCCCCAAATCTCAACTTCATGAAAAATGAAATTAAAGTCCCCAACCACTACTAGATATTTAAGGGAGAGTATCCCCCTATTCCCTACCTTTTCCCAGAAATCCTTTCTATCTATCCAGGGCCCATATACATTGAAAAAGGAGATATGCTTCTTCAACTCAAAACTTGTACCTGTTAAGAGTAAGCCACCACAACAAATGTAAGACTTAATATCAAGCTTAGAAGGGTCCCAAGCAACTAACAGGCTCCCTGATTTGTCAACTGAACTCACTGCTACGGTATACCAAGTTGGTCTTAAGGTAGACAAGAAAGATCTAACCCTCACTTCGTCAACCAAGGTCTCTTGAACAAGAATAATGTCAGGAAGTGTATCGTTTAGAAGTCTATGCACAGAGGCAATTTTCTAGGCTCCCCCCGGTCCCCTAAGATTTATGGAGAGCAAGATCATGACTTAGCCCGTGCTAGGGCTTTCATGCTTCTAAGCGCCCCAAATTCAGGAATCGAAGAAGATCCACAGTCCGGACTAATCAGAAAAATCTCCGCTCACTTTCAAGCACTCCTAGTCTTAATAGGTGATATTTCACACCCCAAACCTCTGGACCAGGAAAAACCTTTACCAGTGGAATCTCGATACCCCACTCGATGCGTAGAATCACCAGAAAGCTCTTTAGAAATATCAGTCCTCCCTTGGAAAACCGAAATAGGTAAAGGGGAAGGTATTTCTTTCAAAGTCGATACCAATGAGTCCATTACATCTCCAACTAAGCATTCCCCAATATCCGACTCCCCAAAACCTGAGAACTGATGGTTTACAAGCACTATTTCACTAGGGATTTCCAATCCCACCTTGTCACCTGAATCAACACTAGAAAAAAGGCCTAAATCCTCTGAAACCCCCTCGAGACCCTATGTGCAGTTGGAATTCCGCTACTGACAAAAACATACCTACCGCAGTGGTCCACGCTTAACATTTAAAAGCAAAATATATTAAAAAAATTATTAAAAGCACATAGAAAACTTAAGGTCAACAACAAGCAACTTGTTATGCATTCAATGAAAACAAACATACCATATCTAAAAATAATGAAAACAAATAAAATAAATGTTTAATTAATAAGTATTCTATTTGGAACAGAACATTATCATAAATATATCACATTTAAAATAAATAAATAAATAAATAAAATAAAGGTTAATTACTAAGAGTTAAGTTTAATTTTAAGGGGTAGGATATGTATACTCATGTAGGCTTTGTAGTTAAATAGATATGAGGAGGGGTTGTTTGTTCCACAAACAAGGGATCTCATGCACCAATTATTGAGTCGGTGGAGAAGGTCTTTTGTGCCGCAAACAAGGGGATCTCTTACACCAATTTAATGCCTTACTTGATAGTGACCTTAAAATTAAATTATATTATTATTATTATTATAAAATAAATATTTCATACCTTAAAAAAATAATTAATCACCAAATATTATAAAATAATTATTCCATATCTTTAAAAATAAAAAATAAAAATAAAAATAAAATATTTGTTAATAATTAAGTATTCCATATTTCAAAATAAATGAAAAATAAATAAATAATTATATTTAAAAAAATACAATAAATAAAAATACATATTCCATCTCTTAAAAAGAAATGAAAAATAAATAAAATAAATGTTAATGAGTAAGTATTCTCTATTTCAAAAGAAGTGAAGTGAAAAATAAATATCAATGGATAAGTATTCCATTTCAAAAGAAGTATAAAATAAATATTAATGGGTAAGTATTCTATGTTTTAAAAGATTTTTTTTTTTTCTCTTATATGAAAATAAATATAAAAAATATTTTTTTTTTAAGTTATTTATGCATCATTTTATTATTGAAAATTAAAAAATTTACAAAAATTTGTTGTTGACTTGCCACTGGTGAAACCAAACTAGTAACATAGGAGCAGTTCGTGTTGTCCTTTAGATCTTAGAAACAAAGACAATAAATTATTGTGTCTGAAGACAAAGCTAGTGCTATAGATGCCTCGAAGATATCTAGAGTTATCATGATAACTAATGTGAAATGGGGAAAACGCCTCCAAACCTCTTAAACTGATAAACCAAAAAATTTGTAAAGAGAGCATGAAAAATTAGGAAGGTAGATCGAAGAACTCCATAGGAGGAGTCACTTGTTGTTGGGGATGATCCATGCCAACTCCCGTCATTCTTGCATATTTTCCTACAATCACATCGATCTTGTGGTCCATTTCCCATAGTTGCCTTTGAACATCATCCAGCTGCAAGAGAATTTCTTGGTGGGATTTGTTCCTTTCCACAAGGACTTCACCCATGAGAGTCTTGAGAATCTAGTATATGTCCATTGTTTTTTAGTGGAGGGTGGCCTTGACATGATAAGAGCTCGGATCAGGAACCCATGAGCCAATTTTCACGTTGACTGCCTCATTATCAATGAAGTGTCATAGAACTCAAGCATCCACTTCAACCAGGTCTAATTCAGCTTGAATCTCTGGCAGAGTGTAAGCTTCATAAGTTTGTGTCGCTTGTTCGACAATAATTTTTTCTTAATGGGGTAAAGCTTCGCCTTTGCGGCTTCGAGCACACTAACACTAAGAACCGTGAGACATTAAAGGATAGAGAGAGTAGGGGTCCGACACGAGAAGGAGAACAAAAGAAGCAAAGGGAAGGAGGTAGGTGAAAAAGGTGGCAGCGTGAAGACCAGGGGTCGAGTGAGGGCAAAGCGAGAGGAAAACAAAAGACGAGTAACAAGTGGGGTGTCGAGAAGAGAAGAAAATAAATACGACCTAGGGGGCATGCTACCATGGGAGAAATAGGCTGGTGTCTTGCAATGCCATTACAAACCATGAATGCAGAGGACTCTAGAAATGCATCATAAGGATAGTGCAAACAGTGCAAATGAGGGTAACATGAGATGAGTACGCCCGCATGCTAAGAAATGAATATGGAGGTTCAGGCATTAAGGTGAGGCGACATTAGTGGAGGGGTCAAGTAAATGTGGGGAGTCATTGGGGTGTGAGGTGGACACAGATCCCGTGGCTCCTCCCTTGACATTACACGTCTTCCTTTTACTGGATCTAGGTATAAGAAATAAATATTTATCATATGAAAATAAATATTTAAGAATGAACCTTAATCTTTGTCCTGTTCTTTATCATAAGTTGTTTTCACATTAATTCACATTTCTTAAAAGTCTAAAAAAATCCCAAATAACGATGTTTTCACATTAATTTACATTTCTTTGTTTCCATATTCGTTAGGGAATTTAAAGAGATTGAAGAAAATGAAATTTCTATAATTTTAATAATTTAAAAGAATTTTGTTTTATTTTTTCTTCGAGAGAAAAAAAATTGGTAATTTTTTTTTCGAGATAGAACAAAATTACATAGGTAGATGTCACCAAGCATTCTGTTAGTTGAAGAGCCCAAATTTTTCACCTCGTGTTACTCAAAAAATATACAGTATAGAGGTCACATTTTATAAAGTTGTTTATACATCAAAGAGTTGTTGCCCTAACAATCTAAATCATACTATAAGAGATGATAATAATAAACAAAAATATGATAAAAGTTTGTGATACATTAAAATGATGAACATGCACTAAAGTAGAAGAGATCAAGCTAGGGATAGCCATGATTCTTGAAAGTTTTACTTTGTGTCAATTGGGATCTTTTCAAATATCTTCCATGTGTCGCAGTCTAGGTCTAGTCCAGCCTTTGAAAGTCTGTCCACTTCTTGGTTCCAGTTCTTGAAAACATGGTCAAAGGTGAGGAGAATAAAATTATGAATTATTCTCTTGGTGCTTTGATATCTTGGAGCTAGTGCAAAATTGTGAAGCGAAGAGTCCCCATTCATTGAATTGATAACCAGTTGAGAATCCCCATAGATGTGTGATTGTGTGATGGTCCTGAGCTAATTGGAGAATGAGATACAAGGTCGTGAGTTCACTAAATTGTTTGAGGTTGTCCCAAGGCCAGTAGAGAAAGCTATGGAGTGGGTGCTACATAAGTGAAGCATGCCACCAACTCCTCCCTTGGATGGGACTCCTTGTGCAGCTTCATCAAAGAAGCCCCATGGGGCATCCATCTAAATTTGCAACTCTTGTTGAAGTCAAGGATGTATAGTTTTTGAGTTGTGTGGGATAGTTGTAAGACTAGTAAAGCTTTGGGACATTCAAATGTGAGTTAAAGTGAGGGAATCATCAAAGTTGGCATGATTTCTCGCTATCCAGATTCCCTAGGCCATTGTCAGGGTGAGGGCCTTGAGGTTGAGAGAGTATTATTGAGAGAGCCAATTCTTAAGTGCTTCTTCAATAGAGGTACCATTCTAATTGTAGGTTAGATGTATAGATTTGTAAATTTCAGTCCAAACTTCTTGAGTGTAAGAGGAATCCATGAAAAGGTTGTGGTTGGTTTCCAAATTGTTTGAGCAGAGATGACATCTTTCAGGCCATTGAAGTTCCTATTTTGCAGGTTGTCCTAGGTTAGATCTTTATTATGCAATAGGAGCCACATGAAGAGTTTGGACTTTAGGGGAGATTTAAGTTTCCATAACTCTTTCCCCCACTAGGGAGCAAGAGTATTTCATCCTTCTTGAGCTAACGCTGCATATATGGCTCTTAGAGTGTAGGCATTGGAAAGGTTTAGGGTCCAAATGAGCTAATCCTCTTTCTTAATAGGGAATAAGAATGAATTTTCAAGTGCTCTAATATAATTGTTTCACTAAGGAGCATGCTCTTCTATAATACCTAGATCTTCCCAAGTTGACCACTGCATCTAATGGTTTACATAGTCCCAGTGCATGATTTGATTGAGGTAAAAGAACCCAACCTTGTTAAGTGATTCAATAATCTGGTTGGGGAGAAGATGATTCTTTTGGCATCCTACCAGGACATGGGTCTTTTCCAATGAGCACTTGAGAGCCATTCCCAATGCGCCATACCATCCATTTTCTTATTAAAGGAAACACATTTATGATTACTTTCTAGATAATGGAACCATGTTGCACCTACTTGTTTGGTTTTCTAATCCAATTTGTAATGGAGCCATGCAGAAAGTATTTTTATTTTATAGTCCATGCCCAGAGCCCATTTCCTTGAATGAGTCTCCACATATTTTTTGCAGCAAAGGCCTTGGAGAAAAAGATAATGTTTTTGAGAACCCATCACCCAAGAGATTTAGGGAATGCTAGCTTCTACCACAAGGCAAGTACCATGGGATTTCTATCCTCCCTTCCAGCTCAAATGAAGTGAAAAGAAAGTTGTATAATCTTGTTTAATATTCCTTTCGGAATCCAAGCCAAAGGATCCCAATAGACTGAGGTGGCTTCAAGAACTACGTTCATCAAGACTAAACACCTTGCTCTTCAGAGCCATTTGTTGCACCATGAATGGATTTTTTTTCGATCTTTTCCAGTAGCTAGAGCCAACAATTGTTCCTGTAACTATTGACTTTGAGTGTGAAACCCAAACATTTTAAAGCTATTCCCAAGACTGTTGTTAGGAGACAAAGTTTTTGGGAAATCTCAAAGTTCTCTTGATCAGTGAACCCCTAAGAGAACATGGAGGATTTTTCCTTGTTGATACTCATTCTCACAACCTTGCAAAATATATACATTAATACATCTAGATGCTCAACATATCTAGTATTTCCTTTGCAAAAATGAGAATGTCATCAACAAACAACAAGTGTGAAAATAAGCAGCTTGGGATTATGGAGATACCTTTAAACATTCATTTTGTTGTTGCTTTGTGTAAGAGTTTACTTAGGCCTTCAACCATGAGAAGGAAAAGAAGAGGGGACAAAGGGAAACCTTGTCATAATCCCTACTCAACATTAAATAAAGTTGAAGCAGAGCCATTGATTAAAATGACAAAAGAAGGGGTGTTGATGCAATTCATAACCCAAGTGACAAAGGACTATAAGAAGCCTAATTGGATGAGAACTAATCTAATATATAGCCAACTCACCTTATCAAAGGATTTTGAGAGGTCAACCTTTGGAGTAACGACCTTCTAATTGCCTGTGTGAATGGAGTGCATGGTTTTTTGAGCTAGGTCGACGGCCTCAGGAATTTTTTGACCTTGAAGAAAACCAAACTATTTAGAAGAAATATGGGTGGAGAGGAAGTCGTGCAACCTAGGTGCGATTATATTTGAGATGATTTTATAGATATTGTTGTAGAGGGATATATGTATATTTTAACCTTGTAAAATATTTTATTGCAAACAGATTTTAAATAAAAGAACAAAAAATATGCAATGGCAAATACACACATTACACAAATATTTTTCCCCTGGAAACCCAAACTGGGAAAACTAGCATATTCTATATATTCATTCATGGTGATACATTGTTTACAATACAATATACATATAGGAGCCAATGACATCCAAAAACCTAACCCAATGACCTGGATTAATCAACAACCCTAATTCCTTAACCGAAAATAGAAAACCATCGGCAAAAAACCATGTGCCGAAAAACAACCCAACAATGGACATGAAAATTGAGGCAACACGAAAAACGAGGAAAAATTGTGACACGTTTCCCAAGGAAAAAACATTTCTCAGGGGTAGCGCCCCCCCCTCAAACCCCTTTTCACGCTCGACACAATGTGGAAAACACTACAACTAGTCATGCAAATAATATAACACATACCCAACATTCTCACACTTGTTGTTTTCTTTGCATACAAGGGGTTGCAGGGTTACATAGTCAACAATGTAGGGTAGCAATGCCCATGGATCCTCTACACCAAGAGAACTTCTTAGTGCTCACAGATTTTGTTAATGAATCTGCAACATTCTTCAAAGTGTCCACCTTCATCAACAACACTTTCTTTTCTTCAACCATGTCTCTCACAAAGTGATATTGAATATCAGTATGCTTTGTCTTTGAATGATAAGTCAGGTTCTTTGCCAAAAAAATTGCACTCTGACTGTCACAATCTATTCTTGAATCTTATTGTACCAACCCAATACCTGAACATAGTCTCATTCACTCAATCTCATTCTATTCCAGCCAGCAATAGAACCATTTATTGGTTACTTCTCTCTTGCTACCTTTCTTGGGCTGACCCAGGTTCAGATCTACCTTGGTTTCCAAGAAAACCCCTTTAAAACTATCAACCCCTCTAGTAAACCAAAAGGTAATGTAGTACACAAAGTGCACTGTGCAATCTCACCTGAGATAGTTCTATTGGTGGTTGAAACACTCAAGTGCTTGCAGACTGGGAATGAGTGGGGATATGGGATTAAACTCTTTTATCTTCATTTTTTACTTTAACATTCAACTTATATTGAATACCTTGTCATTCTTATTCATGCGTGTAAAATAGCAGATCTAACTAGTCATCCATGCATTTGTCTAACATCTAATCATTGACAATAAAGGAAATACAAAATATTCAATCACATAACACATGATCTACAATGGCTTACCCCTCCTGGGCTACGTCCACAAAGATTTGTCTTCTTTTCTCTTTTATTATGATGTTTCCAAAACTACAGTGTTGAGCACATTACATCTCTCCATCAGTGGGTTGAGATATACAATGAGGAGGACTAGATCACACCAAACTCCTCAGCCTATGATCTAACCCTTAATATCTAGCTTATTTCCTCTCCTCATCTCAATAGATTACAAAAAAGATCTGATTTTTAGTCATTTTGTCTTTGAAAAACATAGTAACAATGACCAACCCCGACCTAGACCTCCCAGGTACCTACTTATACATCTTTTTGGCTTACCAGACAATACATCTTCTTACCAAAACCCTAACCCTATCATTGCTAGGTCTTCTTTCATGCTCACCTCGCATGCTTTCCTCTTCTACATGTGCGTCTGTATTGCACATGCTTCTTTTCCTGCATGCACGTCTATTTTACACATGTTGCTTTTCCTTCATGCACGTTTTCCTCCCATGTCGTGTTTTTCCCCAAAACTAGGCTTGCACCCAAAAATATTCTTCCTTCAACCTGTAAACCCATTTATTCTGCAATTCTCTTTTTCTTGCTGGCAACTGAACCAATTCCCAAGTATGTTTATTTACC
Source organism: Picea engelmannii (assembly GCA_009831015.1). Classification (NCBI taxonomy): domain Eukaryota; kingdom Viridiplantae; phylum Streptophyta; class Pinopsida; order Pinales; family Pinaceae; genus Picea; species Picea engelmannii. The sequence goes on from ML784313.1 coordinate 22,989, forward strand.
AAGGAGTCCATTTCCTCTTTCATGCCTTGCTCCCACTTCTTTTCAGTTTCTACCTACATTGGCTATTCATAACTTTTTGGTTCACCAGAATTAATTAACAATAAATAATACAATAAATGAGGGTATCGTTCAGGGGGTCTACTTAACCTAGTAGATATTCTAACAACACTTGCAGTAGTTTGAGGTACCTGCTGCTCCTGCTTTTGTACATTTTGATTTTATGGTACCTTTGGAATTTCTTTTTAGTGATCTCATCAAGCACTGTGTATTATGTTTTTTCTTTTTCATGTTTTTTTCCTTGCAATTGATCTTTGTACATGACCTTCTCATTAAATATGACATCTAATGATTTTGCAATTTTCATAATCCCATAAGAGATAACCAAAATCATTGACACCGTATCCAATAAACTTGTACACTTCTTGGATTTTTCCTCAAGCTTTGTTCTATTTTCTTTATCAATATGGAAAAATGATTCACAACCAAAAGTCTTCAAAAAAACGTAGTTTACCTTTTTTCTTGTCCATGCCTCCTCTGGAATTCCACCATCCAAAGAGCTTGAAGGTCCTCTATTTATTAAGTAAATAGAAGTATCTACAACATCTTCCCAAAATTGTAAGGGAAACCAAACATGCAATCTCATACTCCTTTCACGCTCCATGATTGTCATGTTCATCCTTTCTGACACACTATTTTCTTGCAATGTTCCTGGAACTGTTTTCTCTCTATGAATCCCATTGTATGAATAGTAATCATCAAAATCCTTGTTGCAATATTCACCTCCATTGTCTGATATGAGACACTTTAGATTTTTCTTGTCTCATTCTCAACCAAAGCTTTACATTTCTTAAAAGTGCTAAAAACATTAGATTTTTGTTGAATGCAATAAACCCAAGTTTTTATAGTTGCATCATCAATAAAGTAACATAATAATGAGAGCCAACAAGATATGATACCTGAGTTGGTCCCCATACATATGTATGCAGAAGATCTAACCTTTCACTCTTCTTTTCTTTTCCGACTCTGAGAAATATGACTCTCTTTTGTTTTCCATAAACACAATGCTCACGGAAATCCAAATCAATTTGTTTAAGATCTGGCAACAAATTTATTTTGTGAAGTATATGCATCCCCTTCTAACTCATGTTTTCAAGCCTATGATGCCACAGTGTTGTATCCAATACCGTAGAAACTAAAGAGATAGAAGAGTTTGTATTACTGGTACATAAATACAATGTACCTACCTTCTCTCTTTTTTCTATCACCAATGATCCTTTGGTGACCTTCCATGCCTTATTTGTAAATATAGATATACATCCTCCACTTGACAACTTCCCTGTTGAAATTACATTTTTCCTTAAATATGGAAAATGTCTTACCTCTTTCAATAACCATTGGTTTCCATTCTTTTACTTTATTTGTACCTTACCCATTACAACAATTTTGCATGGTGCATCATCACCCAAATGAACCTGTCCAAAATCACCTTGAACATAATCTAGAAAAGGTTTCCTATGGGGTGTGGCATGAAATGAAGCCCCTGAATATACTACCCAAGACTCATAAATATTATCTATGGAAAGAATTGAAGAATCTTGTAACACATAACCTGTTACATTTGCTTCCTTATTTTTCTCTTGTTGGCCATATCTTTGTTTCTTTGTAGCTATGCACTCTTTTTTCAGATGTCCTTTCTTACCACAATTCCAACACTCTATCTTTCCTTGTTTGGATTTGGATCTGCCCTTCCTAGAATTCCCATGGTTCCCTGATCCCTTTCCTCTATCCTTTTGGCTTCCCCTATTCTCCATAGTCAACACATTACCTGATGTTTCACCTGTGGTTTTCCGTTGCATTTCCTTGCTAAGGATAACACCAACAACATCATCAAATTTTAGAGTGTTTTAACCATACACAGAGTTACTTACATCCATGACCTAGCCATTCCATCTTTCTAGAAATGAGTACAGGATCAGAAGATCCCGAACCTCATCATCAAAGTCCACTTTTATAGAACTTAGTTGATTAGTAACTGTATTAAATTCATTTAAATGATCTGCAATAGACCCACCTTCTAACATCTCCATATTAAATAATCGCTTCATTAGAAACACCTTATTGGACACCGAGGTTTTTTCATACAGTTTAGCCAATGCATCCATCAGTTCCTTCGTTGTCTTTTCTTTTGAAATATTAAAAGATACCAACATTGCCAAGCTCAGTCGTATCATTCATAGTGCCTTTCTATCAACAACCTCCCATTCTTTGTCCTTCATGGTTGTCATCTTCTTTTCTATTATGCCCAATGGTAGAAATAGATCCTTCTAATACAAATAATCATCCATTTGCATCTTCCATAACTAGTAGTTTTGGCCATTAAATTTCTCGACCCTAAACTTTCCATCTTCTGCCATTCCTCCCACTTGAACCAAGAACCCTCTTTTCCTGCAAGTTACCTTTCTCTCTGATACCATTTGTTAGAAAAACATGATCGTTGTAACGTTCCATCCATTGTCAACACTTCATAAGTAAATAACATGAAAAAACAGTATATATATTTTTAAAATATACAATGACAATAACAGGAAGACATTCAAGCTTAATTAACATAGTTAGTTAAGCTCAGAGTTAACTTTACAACAATGTCAAAATGCAATTCTCATATAGCATTTAATAGGTCATCTTGTGTACACCATTACCATTAAATCTCATAAAATAATTCAAATACATTGTGTCTACCCATCCAACCTACCCTGCAAGGTTAGGACCTTTAAGACACATAATCGGTGCTCAAGTCCAGGATTCATCTAATCTATCTTGATCATTTAAGGTCTCAGGACTAGTAGTCGTTTTGAGGAACATGAATATGTCTACTCCCAAGCCAATCCTATTCTAGTCTGATTAAATTATCAAAAAACTAAAAGAACATTCATTCTCCTCTCTTAAATTAACAAAATGAAAAGTAGATATTAATGCAAGAGCAATTACAAGTAGACATAATTTGAGATAATCATAGGGAAAAATACACACACACACACACACACACACACACACACACACACACACACACATATATATATATATATATATATATATATATATATACACACACATGAAACTTGCGTCTAACCAAACAACTTATCAAGAATGCAATTATTTTCTTTAAAAGTAATCAAATATTCATTACATAATTTATTGATATACAATCATTAATATAGTATTAATATAGATCATTAACCTTATATCATATTAATTGGATTCTAATATTAATAAGATGTTAATATTAACTTATTAACATAATCAATTCCATGTGATTAATGTGTTTGTAAATAGATCATTTAAATAATAATCAATAGTGACGACCTACAATACAAGTACCAGTCTTAAGAGTTGAGGCAATTGTGAAAACACATCTAGTGCACATAATTGATTTACTACTTTCGCAACACCTCCTTTATAAGTTAGGACATCCTCTCTTCATTATAATTAACCATAACTCTCTAACTCCACTCTAAAACAAATATGAGAATACACAAAATGTACAACATTCCCTTCTTTATTGTACAATTGTTTCCTAAGGGTTCTTTAAAGCCATAGTTTAATCTACGTAGCCATACAACAATCTAGTACTTAAACTTCATATTTTAGCATAGCTGGGATATGTTTCTTTGCAAGGCTTACGCTATTCTTATTATTAATTTATTTCATATTTCCACCATGCCCTCAATTCATTAGTTGGGAAACCATTTCCTATACTTATATAATAATTCGTTATGAACTTATTCACTTAATTCAGTATAATCCATATATATATCATTGAGTTAGTGTATAATATATTAAGTGAATTCCTTTCATATATAAATGTAATTGCTTCCAACATTTTAATTATACTATTATCAATTACGATCATTAATAATTGCTTCCATCGACATCCACAACCTATCATTTGTCCTACACACTCATGAGAACTCGTCAATAATACTTGTCAATATATATACATTTATAACTTAACATATATTCACAATGGCATCATAATATAACTCATAATAAATGCAGAAATCATCATGTACCATAACCGGATCACTTGCTCGCAAGTGTCCTCAAAGAATAAGTTAGTGTGAAATGTGATCAATGGAACTAGATGTTACAATCACGGATCAATAAAATAAGACAAATGTGGAAATAAAACATAGAAGATACATAATACAATAGAGACATAGATAGACTTGGTTCACCCAGTGTGGGCTACTTCCACCAAAGAAATTGCCAAGTCCTTCCTTTTTATTATCCAACAAAATTAAAGGATACGACCTACATCACACCTGTTGTAACTTCCTCTTCTTTCTCTCACAATCTCCTCTCTTAGAATACAATATTCGAAATAATACACAGCCACAATACAATTCCCTCATAAAAAAGGGTTTTCTTCTAGGAAAAAAAACCGTAACATAATTTTCATTGTCAGATCTGCAACCTTATAATGAACAATCCATATTAACTATGAAATTACAATATTTTACAAGGCAAATTTTCCCAAATTTTCTTTTCAAGGGCGCTTCCCCAAATCCCCCGCCAGGAGGGGGCTACAAAAATTGTCGTTCCCCCCCCTGAACCCCTCTAGAGACATTTGTGGGGGGGAAAGTCCCCCCACACCCCCCCGTTAGGGAATGGGGTCCAAGCACGAATGAAATAAACCTCTGAATCAGAAAGATAATCAGGATCCACAACCAACATAATATTCAAATGCTACAAAGTATGAATGACTCGCAAAGACAAATCAACAAGTATTCTCACAAAAACATGAAGCCAATACTTATATAATAATTCGTTATGAACTTATTTACTTAATCCAGTATAATCCATATATATATATATATATATATATATATCATTGAGTTAGTGTATAATATATAACCCTTACTTTCATATTTTTAAGTGAATTCCTTTCATATATAAATGTAATCGCTTCCAGCGTTTTAATTATACTATTATCAATTACGATCATTAAATGCTAGACATGATAATCAATTTATTTCACCGACTAATTCCTATAACTTATTAGCAATTCCATCGATATTAATCATTGAATCTATGCTTAATACATGAGTTGTTATATAAAAAAAGGAATTTATTTTTATTTCTGAGGAACATATTCACTAAAGAGGTATACGGGAGGAGGAAACTACAACGATAACTACTCGAAAACTCAACTTCTATGAGAAAAGAGCAATCTACCCTCTCACTATTACATTAATAGGGAGAGGAATCTAGCATCTAACAAAAACATATATTTACACAGTATTGCATTTGCATTGAAATGGTTTCACAAGCTGGAAATTTCGATGGGCATATCCATTTTTAATTTAGAATTCGACTACAAAATATATATAAGAAGGATTACAACATCACTACTAATCGAAATTAATCTAATCTTGAAAATCTGTAATCACAACAAAAACTAATCGAAATCTTGCAAATTTGTAATCAGAATTAATGAATTGTAAAGTCTCATCCACAGTTCTTCATACATACATATTACCCATAATCATTTTCCTTGATAAGATTTGATAATCATACTACAAAATCTGTAAAACACATAATTTGCTTAAATATTTCTGAAATTTCATTGTCAATCTTCAACTGGCTTGTTTGTGCTTGCAAATCCAAGGACTTCACTGGTACCTCCCAGCCAATGCTCGGGGTACTCTTCTCCCCCTTTATCCCCTCAAGCCACAAAGGGGCCATACACGAGAAACCATAAATCAATAGCACAAAAACTTGTCACCCAAGGAAGAGCTTCCACTCTTTACACAAGTTTGGAACCCAACTCTCAATAAGTAAACTAGTGCAGAAATTTTTTGGCAACATAACACTACTTCAAAGGTGAGGTCCTCTCTCCCTTCCTCTCCAATTCATTTATAGGAAAGTTCTCAATGACACTTGTCCTCTCATGCACAATTAATCAATTTTTTTAATAATTTAAATTAGGATTATTCACCCACTACACTTTTCACACTCTCTCAAAGTTGTACATGTAAATTCTCTTTTTATTTTATTTAAAAAGATATTTTCCCTCACACTCCCCAATTTGTTCATATTTTTCCACTTAGGTGTCTCTTAGTTCCCCAATCCTTCATTTAATTTGTGTCCCTTAACTAGAATTTAGTTTGAGTTGGATTAGGAGTCTTCTTTTAGTTGGGATTAGTGGTAGACTCACTCAAGATGCTACTCTATGTGTACCACACATTCTCTCATGTTTTATTTTCCTTTTATTTAAAAATCTCTTATATTAATTTCATGCACACATATGCATCTACCCAACCTTTAATTCTTATTCCCTATTTTCCTAGAGTTTATTATGGCCCAACTCTCTTAATCTTATTTAATATTTTATTTAGTCACTTATTTAGACTTAGGATTAGACTTAGACTCTTCTTAGATTTCTTAGTTTGTAATTTAATGATTAATTAAATAGTCTTTTCTAACAAGGTCTAAATATTTTTATTATATTTTATAGGCCATCTAGATTTTTATTGACTCAAAATTTGTTTACGTGGCATGCCCTTCAAGACGCACTTATCTGCTCCAAGGGTGCCACTCGCCTTTGACTAGTTTAGAAGTTTCTTCAACACTTGGAGTCAACACTCCACTCGATCAACCTTGTGAGAAACTAAGGGCTTTCTAAGGAACAAGGATTTCACCTTATTGCATGCCCCTTAAAATTCATCATGAGGGACTGTCTCAGTCTTCCATCACAGCATCGTGGACCTCTCGAACTAGGTAATCATTAACCTATAGTTCAGGTCACGATGAGAGAGCTAGTAGGCTATGACATGGAAACTGCCACACCTCTCCCTCATCTGTATGGTTTCTATGTATGTCCCCTTTACTCCATATGTGAGTCAGATTAGCAAGCGTCACCGTGTCTGCATCCACTGACAAAGATAATGTCAATTATCCATATACATAAATCTGTACTGGAATCAATCATACATCACATGTGTGTAAATAAAATACTCAAACCAAATACAAATCCACTCCCTGACTCAATCTGGAGTCTAAGGAAGTTCGTTGATGCCATTGACATCCACAACCTATCATGTGTCCTACACACTCAGGAGAACTCATCAATAATATTTGTCAATATATATACATTTATAACTTAACATATATTCACAATGACATCATAATATAACTCATAATAAATGCAGAAATCATCATGTACCATAACCGGATCACTTGCTCGCAAGTGTCCTCAAAGAATAAGTCAGTGTGAAATGTGATCAATGGAACTAGTTGTTACAATCATGGATCAATAAAATAAGACAAATGTGGAAATAAAACACAGAAGATACATAATACAATAGAGACATAGATAGACATGGTTCACCCAGTGTGGGCTACATCCACCAGAGAAATTGCCAAGTCCTTCCTTTTTATTATCCAACAAAATGAAGGGATACGACCTACATCACACCTGTTGTAACTTCCTCTTCTTTCTCTCACAATCTCCTCTCTTATAATACAATATTCGCAATAATACACAGCCACAATACAATTCCCTCATAAAAGAGGGTTTTCTTCTAGGGAAAAAAACGTAACATAATTTTTATCGTCATATCTACAACCTTATAATGAACGGTCCATATTAGCTACGAAATTACAATATTTTACCAGGCAAATTTTCCCAAATTTTCATTTCAAGGGCACTTCCCCAAATCCCCCGCCAGGAGGGGGATACAAAAATTGTCGTTTCCCCCCGCCTGGACCCCTCTAGAGACACTTGTGGGGGGGAAAGTCCCCCCACACCCCCCATTTGGGAATGGGGTCCAAGCACGGCTGAAACAAACCTCCAAATCAGGAAGATAATCAGGCTCCACAACCAACATAATATTCAAATGCTACAAAGTATGAATGACTTGCAAAGACAAATCAACAAGTATTCTCACAAAAACATGAAGCCAATATGTGAAGAATGGCATTAATGGGCATTAGAAGGTAAAGTGAAAGTCCTTAGTCTTGAATGTAGAAGAGTAATGACGATAACATAGCTTACTGTAAAAGAAAACAAGGAACTCCATAGGTGATGTGTGACTCATGGGATGGATGAATCTTCTCTATGGGAAAGCATAGGAATTCCTGAAAAAGAGTTGCAAGCCATGAACTATCAACTTATGTCTTAAAATATCTAGAGAAGGAAACCATTTCTGTTATTAGAGCGTGCAATGGAATTAGGGTACAAGTGCAAAGAATTCAGGGGATAGAGTGATGAATATCATTCACTTTAGATATGTCAATGGAGAAATATAGCATTCCATTAGGAGCAATTACGTCTTGAGTGGACAAGCAGGGTTTCACAGGGAATCACTCAATGAGATGAAGAAAATAATTCAATGTAAAACTAGAGGTAATAACAAGGGATGCCACAATGGGAATAGTTAATATAGCTTGATCATACTACAACATTAAGAAGATGGAATGATATGAAATACCTCATTCCAAGGTGTTGCAAGGATCCTACAAGGTAAAGTTGGGCATGATTACCTAAATGGAGGAAACTACCAATAGGACATATTGGCTAGAATTGCAAGATGTCCAAGTTGGACCCGGATAGAACGTGTTCAAATCAGGGAATGGTAGTACACATGTGAGCAATGAGAACATGTTGGATAGCAAGAATCTAGAGAGATTCAAGGATAGTCGCCTATAGAAGAAAAAATATAGTAAATGTGCATTGAAAGGCATATCAGAAGTGATGTAGAATGCATATAGTGAAGATAGAATGCATGTGCATTAGTAGGTATGATAAGATTTAATTATTTGTGCATATAGTTATGCATTAGTGCATGTGGGAATGTCTAGAAATGCATATGGCATGCTTATAGACTAAGATCAGTCTATTGTTATATATGAAACAAAGTTGTTATTATGATTGAAAATTGTTAATGATGGATTGTGTATCTAGGAAAGGTTTCTAGCATGGATGAAGGTGTTGTTGATGTTGCCGTCGCATATGACATCCATTCATATAAAGACAAATGAGGATGGTGAAAATGATGATCAAGAGGTTGGTGAAGGGATCTTGTGAACTTATACAAAATACCAGTTGATCAGGTAGCATCAAGTAATTTGATAGCATCCATGAATTTATGCATTTGGTTTCCTGTAATGCATAAATTTTAAAAGGGATTGAGGTAAGAATTCCCCCAGTCACAACTCAATATTTGAATTGTTGGGTATTATGAACATGAATTTCCACTGGATGTTGTCAATTGTGTTTAGCTCGGTAGGTTGGGAGAAATGGTTTTTATCCTCCCCACTTGGGATCAATTCCCATAAGTGACATGTTGAGCTCATAATGAGTATATCATTGTAATGATTTTTCATTGGATGTGGTAAAGGCAAAGGGCCTTTGTTAAGAACCAAATATCAATATAGTATAGAAAAACCTTAGAATAAGTACTCAACGCCTTGAAAAAGAGATAATTTCAGATAATAAGCCTCTTCGAGGGGGAAACCTCTTTTTACACCAAATAAATGTTCAAGTACAAGATGATTCCAAATGAAAATTTCTCCTTGGTATATATAGGAGACTAGGAGGTACAATTACAACTAATGGACCCAAGCCGACATAAATAAAATAAAATTACTAATGTAATATTCCCCAATTAAGGGGTAATGTGCCACAATTTAGGGCTTAACATGCCCCTCCCCTTCAGACAAGTGTTGTCCACAATGGTTGAGTAATTTTGGATGCTTCTGTATAAAAGACTCATCTTCCCAATTGGAATCTTCAGCAGGAAGTTTCCTCCACTTAATGAGATACTCTGAAATGGATCTATTCCTCAGCTAGATAATTCTTGTGTCAGTGATGGCTTCAAGCTCCAATATGATTTTTCCTTCCTCATCAAGTTCTGGAAATATAGTTTGAAATGGGATCTTGTCACCTATAACCTTCTTTGAGCATGAAACAAGGAAAACTGGGTGTACTCGTGAGGATGCAATCAACTCCAATTTGTATGCCATAGTACCAATCTTTTGCAACAACTTATAAGGACCATATTACTTTGGTGATAATTTATTATCCTTCTTGGATTTCTTGAGGGACATCTATTTGTATGGTTGTAGTCTTAAAAACACCCAATCCCCTACTTCAAAACTTCTTTCACTACGATGTTGATCTGCTTGTTGTTTCATGCGATTCTGTGCCATGGTCAGGTTGTCCTTTAAGATTTGGAGAACTTGTTGTTGATGCTCGATGTGATATTCCACTGCTTGAACCTTGGATTTTTCTTTTAGATAAGAAGTGATGGAAGGAGGGTGGTATCCATAGAGTGACATAAATGGTGTCATTTTAGTTGCAGTATGAAAGGAAGTGTTATACCGCCATTCTACCAAGGGTAACCATTTGAACCATTGTGTTTGTTTATCAGAGACAAAGCAATGAAGGTAGCCTTCTAGACATTTGTTCACTATCTTGGTTTGTCCATCAAATTTAGGATGATAGGATGAGCTATGAGCCAATTGAGTACCCAAACAAGAAAATTATTTTTTCCAAAAATGTCCAGTGAAGATAGGATCTCTGTCACTGACAATAATCTTTGGGATTCCATGTAGTTTTTGAATTGTCTCTATGAATGCGGTGGAAATTGTACTAGCTTTAAAGGGATGAGAGAGAGCACAAAAGTGTGTGTACTTGGTCAGTCTATCAACAATCACCATGATGACACTCTTTCCTTCAGACTTCGGTAACCCTGTGATGAAATCCATGGAAAACTCCTCCCAACACTGACTTGGGATGGCTAATGGTTGCAAAAGACCTGGTGTCTTAATTGTTTCCACCTTATTTTGTTGGAAAACCAAACATTTTGCTATAAACCTTTGAATATCAGTTTTAAGGCCATCCCCAAAAAAATCCTTCCTGACCCTATGGTGGGTTTTCAAATATCTGAGTGCCCTCCTACCAGAGAGGTGTGCAATTCCAATAGTACCTTTTGTTTGAGTTGGGAGTTCTTACATAAATATAAGCGATATTTGTACCACAGTGAATCATTTTTCCATGTAAATGTATCTGATGCACTAGAATCATGTTGCAACCTTTGAATGAGAGTCCACACATTTTCATCATTCTTCCATTCATCCCTCACTTCTATTATCCAATCGGGTTGGATGATTGAGATAGCACAGAAAAAGGTCTCAACATCTTCATCCTTTCTTGAGAGTGCATCTACCACAACATTTTGTTTCCCGTGTTTATAGATGATTTCTGTTAAGAACCAAATATCAATATAGCATAGAAAATCCTCAAAAAAAGTACTCAACGCCTTGAAAAAGAGAGAATTTCAGATAATAAGCCTCTTCGAGGGGGAAACCTCCTTTTACCCCACTTAAATGTTCAAGTACAAGATGA
>ML784313.1:38775-59043 GCA_009831015.1 Picea engelmannii
TAGGTCTGATCAAAATTGGATGTGCCAAGTGGAATTTACGGTAACTTCCCCACAACTTGCCGATTTTTGGCCTTTCCAGGAGATCTCACTTGTATAGTGTGCCCCACACAAAATAATTGATATAAAATTCTGAAACTCACACCATAAATACTACAAACTATCCACAATCCAATGCAACTAGTCCCACACAATTTGGATACTCTAGGTAGAAGTTATGATTGTTTTACCTGGAACACCTTCTTGAGACTAGTCAATAGGACTAGTCAGATACCCTATCTTACATAGGGTGTATCTACAAATTTATGATGACCCAGAAGCTAAAAATTTTACCATTGATACCTTTCTAATTTCTGTAAATAGCCTCTGGAGCTTAGGGTCTGAAACATTACATAATTTTTTTTATAGTGAAAATTCCGCAATGACTCAGTTCAGGACGATTCCAGAACCCTATCTTGTACATGTATCTCCAAAAGTATAAGGCCTCAAGAGATGAATTTTGAACCCAATGTACCTTGATCCATATAATAAATATCCTCCAAGCAGTTATTTCTGAAACGTTGTAGAAAAAAAGTTATAGTGAAAATTCCAAGGTGTCTCAGATGTAGCAGCGAAACCCCAAGACCTTGAACTCTGATACCATATGTTAAGAACCAAATATCAATATAGCATAGAAAATTCTCAGAAAAAGTACTCAACGCCTTGAAAAAGAGAGAATTTCAGATAATAATCTTCTTCGATGGGGCAACCTCCTTTTACCCCACTTAAATGTTCAAGTACAAGATGATTCAAAATGAAAATTCCTCCTTGGTATATATAGGATACTAGGAGGTATAATTACAACTAATGGCCTAAAGCTGGCATAAATAAAATAACATTACTAATATAATATGCCCCAATTAAGGAATAATGAGCCAATATTAGGGCTTAACAATTTCAAAATCATAACCCAAAATCTTGGTCACCCATTTTTGTTGTTTTTCTGAAGATAGTCTTTGTTTCAAGAAGTATTTAAGACTATCATGATCTGTTTTGACCTTGAAGTGCCTACCTATTAGGTAAGGGTGCCATTTCTTCAATGCATGTAGTATTGCCATAATTTCCTTCTCATAAATGGGTTTGTGTAAGTCCTTTCCCTTGAGTGGATGACTTTCAAAGGCCAGGGGCCTTCCTTCTTGCATTAGGATAGCATCGATGCCATTTCTCGAGGCATCACATTCCACAATAAAGGTTTTTGTGAAGTCTGGTGTGGTCAAGACATGAGATTTACACATCACATCTTTAAGTTGTTCAAAAGATTTAGTTGCCTCTGGAGTCCATGAAAATGCATCCTTCTTAGTTAGTGATGTTAAAGGTGTTGTTATTTTCCCATAGTTCCGAACAAACTCGTGGTACTAACTTGTCAAACCCAAAAATCCTCTAAGATTCTTCAATGTTTTGGGAATCGGCCAGTCCATCATGGCCTTAATCTTGTTAGGGTCTACCTTTTCACCATCATGAGATACAATATGACCCAAATAATCTACCTCCTTCACCTCAAAGAAACATTTGAACGGTTTGGCATATATTTGTTGCTCCTTTAGTATTTGTAGCACCTTGTCAACATGTCGCACATGATCCTCCCAAGACTTGCTATAGATTGGTATATCATCAAAAAATACTAACACAAATTTTCGAAGGAAGGGCTTGAAAATGAAATTCATCAACCTTTGGAATGTGGAAGGTGCATTTGTAAGGCCGAAAGGCATGACTAAAAATTCATAATGGCCTTCATGAGTTCAGAATGTTGTTTTTCGGATATCTTCTTCCTTCATTCTAATTTGATGATACCCTGAATGGAGATCCAACTTTGTGAAGTAGATTGCTCAATGTAGTTCATCTAAAAATTCATCAATGACAGGAATGAGAAACTTATCTTTAATAGTGATCTTGTTAATCTCTCTATAATCTGGACACATACTCCATGAGCCATCATTCTTTAATACCATTACCACCGGTGCAAAGTAAGAACTTTGGCTATGTCTAATAATTCCAACCTCTAACATTTCTTCAACCATATGCTCAATTTCACTCTTCTGGGCATAAGGGTATCTGTACAACCTGATGTTAGGAGGAAGAATCCCAGGAATTAGGTGAATATAATGATTATGATTTCAAGTGGGTGGAATACCTTTGGGAATATCTTCAAATACTTTGGAGTGCTTATCAATGATCCCTTGGAGATCTAGGGAAATAGATGGCTTAGATGTTTGAACATCTAGTGAGCATAGTTGTGCAATAACACCTTGCCCCTTTTTCAATAATTTTTTCATGCCATTAGAGCTTATCACCTTACTGGGTTTCCCAATGATACCTCTTAACTCAATTTCTTTTCCTTCCAATGAAAATTTCATGAAAAGTTCTTGAAAATTAAAAGCCATTGTTCCTAGTGATTGTAACCATTGGATTCCTAGTATGACATCAACACCACCCATGGGTATGTAAATCATTGGACTATTCATTACATATTCCTCCATAGTAAGATTGATCTTATTGCATTTTCCTGAGAAATTGATAGTTCCTCCATATGCAATCATTACTTGAAACTCTGGCACTGGATATACAAAGCAATTGAAAGCTTTGGCTAATTTATAGTGAATGAAATTATGAGTACTACCATAATCAATTATGACTATTACCCTTTTATTTTTGATATATCCTTCGATATCGAGGGTTTGAGGAGTGCTAATTCCATCAAATGCATTACACAATATCATGGGAATCAACTCTCTAGAAGAAATCATTTCTACTTTTTCATCTTGAGATGGTTCTTGTTCTTCTTCCTCTTCACAATCTATGTAGAACAATTTCTTCTCACCATGCTTATGTCCCTTACTGTACTTGCTGTCAAAATTAAAGAATAAACCTTTTGCTTTTCTTTCCTCCAATTGTTGAGGTGTCAACCTTGTAGGTTGAGGTGTTTTATAAGAAGGAGCATTATTCTCTTGATACATGTTAGGATTGGTCCTTCTAGTAGCCATAGCCATATTTTTACTTTCAACATGTTTTGCCACCCTAAATGCATTCTCCAATGATTTGGGTTCCCAAAGAACCTCATGTTGAATGTTATTCTTTAAAGTTCCTATGAATACATCAATCAAGTGCTCATCTAGAATATTTGTTACCTTTATATTCAATCTTTGGAAGTTCTCAATGTTCCTTGTAACTGAACCCTTTTGCTTGAGATTTATCAATTGGCTAAATAAGGTATTTCTCCTTGTATCCTCATAGTGTGCTATCATTTCTTCTGTGAAAATTGTCCAAGTGACGAGTGATTTGCGAGAAAAAAGCCATCGATACCATACAAATTGATTGGGTTCTAAATATAAACAAGCAATTTGTACCTTTTGTGTGTGTGGCACATTATGTAGATCAAAGAATTGCTCCATCTGAAGTATCCATATGATTGGGTCCTAAATGCATTCTCCAACGATTCGGGTTCCCAAAGGAGAACCTCATGTTGAATTTTATCCTCTAAAGTTCCTACAAATACATCAATCAAGTGCTCATCTGGAATATATGTTACCTTTGTATTCAATCTTTGGAAGTTCTCAATGTGCTCTGTAACTGAACCCTTTTGCTTGAGATTTATCAATTGGCTAAATAAGGTATTTCTCCTTGTATCCTCATAGTGTGCTATCATTTCTTCCATGAAAATTGTCCAAGTGACAAGTGATTTGCAAGAACAAAGCCATCAATACCATACAAATTGATTGGGTTCTAAATATAAAGAAGCAATTCGTACCTTTTGTGTGTGTGGCACATTATGTAGATCAAAGAATTGCTCCATCTGAAGTATCCATGTGATTGGGTCCTTGCCATCAAACTTCCTCATATCAATCATAGGAACGTGGTCGGTCTTCAACCCAAAGTTGGAGTTTCTCCATTATTGATTCATCTTCCTTGTGTCCTCATCATGAATTTCATGGGATACATTTTCACTTTCAGGTGTCCTCTCTATTAGGAAATTTTTCAATCCTTCCATGATCTCCCTTTTTAAACCATCCATCTTAATATCCATTATTGCCTCCAATTTAGCTTCAATTGAATCCATCATCCCTTATAGTTCATCTTTTGTCATTGTCTTCTTTTTTAATTCATTTATGTCCCTATGCATTTTTTCACCTTCATCAAGAGTCCAAGTAGGACTGTTTGGAGGCTTATTTGGTGTAGAAGTTCCCTTTTATGGTGGCATGTTGGCCAAGTATCACTTTTAAACCTTGATTTTGAGGTGGTTCTACTAGACAATTTTTCTTCTTCTATATCTCCAAAGTTTTGACCCTTTTGGGTATGAAACTTTATTTTTTGTAGTTCTTTGATATTTCTTCTCTGCAATGCCACATGTCTGATCAAAATTGGATGTTCCAAGTGGAATTTATTGTAACTTCCCCACAACTTACTTCTTTTTTTTTCCTTTCCAAGAGATCTCACTTGTATAGGATTCCCCACACAAAATAATTGATATAAAATTCTGAAACCTGTACCAAATATACTACAGACTGTCCACTATCCAATTCAACTAGTCTCACTCAATTTGGATACTCTAGAAAGAATTTATGATTGTTTTACCCAGAACACCTGCTTGAGACTAGTCAATAGGACTAGTTAGATACCCTATCTTCCATAGGGTGTATCTACAAATGTAAGATGACCCAAAAGTTGAAATTTTTATCGCAGATACCTTACTAAATTCTGTGATTAAAATCTAGATTTTAGGGTCTGAAACGTTACAAAAACAAATTATAGTGAAAATTTTGTAATGAATCAATTCATGATGATTCTAGAACCCTATCTTACACAGACTATATATTCGAAAGTATAAGGCCTCGGGAGCTGAAATTTCAACCCAACGTACCTTGATTCGTCTACTAAATATCCTCAAAGGTATTCCTTTTGAAACATCATAGAAAACAAATTATAGCAAAATTTCCAAGGTGTCTTAGATGTAGCAGCAAAACCCCAAGACCTTGAGCTCTGATACCATATGTTAAGAACCAAATATCAATATAGCATAGAAAAACCTCATAATAAGTACTCAACACCTTGAAAAAGAGATAATTTCAAATAATAAGCCTCTTCGAGGGGGCAACCTCCTTTTACACCAAATAAATGTTCAAGTACAAGATGATTCCAAATGAAAATGTCTCCTTGGTATGGATAGGAGACTAGGAGGTAGAATTACAACTAATAGACCCAAGCCAACATAAATAAAATAACATTACTAATTTAATAATCCCCAATTAAGGGGTAATGTGCCACTATTTAGGGCTTAACAGCCTTGAATGTACAAAATTTATTTAATGCTTGAAAGCATTCATATAACATTTAGTGGTATGTTATATTAGCTATGAGTTCATAACCAAGGTAGTTAAGAGACATACTCTTGTTATAGAAATGGATCACAATACATCTAACCATGTGTGAGACCATGACATGGTTGGATATGGAAGGGATATAGCACTATATAGGTGCTTAATGGTATTCCTACTTATAATCGATGTTTGGACTGCAACCTCTTTGTCGAAACTAAAGAGAACTAAAGGATGATATTCTTCGTTTTGTGCAAATTTTGAAGAGGAAGTATCCAAATAATCAAGTAAGTAATGAGGAAGAGCCTAGAGGAGGTATCTAGGAGTTGGCTAGACCTTCCAACTTAGCATAGTGGAATACATGATATAGATATGTGGCATTTTGGAGTCAATGCAGGGGTGCATTGTGTAAATGTAGCCATGAGTGTTGGCACATTGGTTTGTTAGCATAATGTTTGATGGCATTTTGTAAGGCTAGGTGTGATAATGATGCATAATAGTTGATAGTTTCATTCCATTTAATATGATTAGAAGAAGGAAGTGATTGAATTGCTAGTATGTTACAATTTTGAGATCATTTCATGAGTTTTGTAAATGTGCAATAAAAGGATAATGTGCATGAATATTAACAATTTGTTTCGCTAAATAAAAGTTGAGAAATATTTCATGTAGAATGGTTTTGGATATGTAAATTGTGTATAAGCTATGATAAAGGTCGATACCTATTGTTGCAAGAGCCAAACATTATGAGAAGGAATCTCATATTGTGAAATTTGAATTTCCTTATGAAAAAAAAATGAAATAATGAGTGGGATTACTATGATGATATCTCATGATGAATGTATGTATAAGATACAAGGCAGATGGTGGCTATTGAAGCTGGAAATATTGGAAAGAAGGCCACAGTTAGGACACTGGAACCCTATGATTGACACATGTTACAAACTATTAGTGGAAGTTTGGTAGTAAGTTGGTGCTCTCCTTGCATGTGAATACCTTGGAAAATGATGGATCACCTGAGGGATTTTCTAGCAGTGAAGGGGGTTCCTAAGTGTAGAGGGTGAGTATGGATTGAAAGAGGAAACTTAGGGATGCATATGGCATGGTGGTTGGAATCATGAGGGTGTGTCTGAAAGGGAAATAAGCTAAATTATTTCCCATGGTAGCTTTGTGAAGCATAGGATAAGCATACATATTAGTAATGGATTATGATTACAAACATGTTTTTGAATACATGGATTACATTTTTGAGTTGAGGAATCCTGTGAATACGATTATTGATGTATGATAGTGGCTATAACATGTATATTTTCTTGATGAATTCTATAGGAATATTTGAAGAGAAAAGACATGAGTGAGTACCTGGATAGAAGAGAAACAAACATAAATGAAGATCAAGGACAAAGGTATGGAATGAATAAATTTTGGTGGACTTGTTGCTACTCAAAAGAAACAAGTGGGAGCTAGAAGATGTGATGTAGAAGGCACACATGTACTATTTTGAAAGTTTGGAGACTTTATTATTGCAGTTGGAGTTCCTTGAGCCACAACTATGATACTTATTGTTTGACTTGTGTTGGACCCATAGAAGGGAAGTGGGACAACATAAGGCATTGTGGTGAAGAGAAGGAGGTACATTTCCTTGGTTTGTGTGGGTTGAGGGGAATGAGAGATTTTTGGTTGGAATTGTTGTCAAGTCAATAAACTATGAAATTGTTGTAGTTGGAGTTCCTGGAGCTACAACTTTGAGACTTCATGGCCAGTCTATGTTAGAGCCTTGGAGGGAAGTGGTATAACCTAAGGGACAGTAGAGCAGAAAAGGGGGTACACTTCCTTGGGTTGTGCATGTTGATATTATGGTAGATTCGGGAGGTATGAACCTCTATTCTGACCTATGATGAGATTAGAATATTTCAGAAAGAAGTAAAGAAGTAAAGGAAACCCTAGACGAGATGTTGGCTGCAGTAATATAATTAATATGAATTAATTAGTACCCAGAAGGAAAATTCAGCCCAGACAAGCCTACCAGATTACTATAAATACAAGGCGCCAGTTTCTTATTATTCACATTCTCAGAATTATAGAGAGCCACTTGTGCGCACTGCAATTGGCAGTTTTGTGCACATGTTTCTGGGGAAGGTGTTGAGCCAGTTTGTGGGTGGGACTATCTTATCAGCTTTGGTTTCTATTCTTCCTTGGTGCATTAGCCTTGCTTGGCTATTGATTGCTACCAGTATTCTTCTCTATCAAGGTCAAGGTGCTCGGAGGGTGGCTTTGTCCTATGGTTAGGTGACAAGGGTATTGTCAATGGTAAAACAAGCACAATCCTTCATATTCTAACAGGTTATGGGCCCACACCTCCTTCATTCAGTATAAATGTTGGAAGGAAGCATAGCTGCTAGGATATTGAGCTCACTGAGGAACTGTCGCTAGGGTTACTAGCAAGAGAAGCTTCCAAAGACATTGCCACTAGGATTACTCAGAAGTAGTTGCAAAAACCCTAATCTTAGATCTGACACCTTGTGATGGAGCATCTCGCTCAAAAGGAAGATATTCAGATGCACCCTAACTCAACACACCTTTTGACTCTCTCAGAAAACAGAAATGACTAAGTTGAAGTTTTGGATCAAGGCATGACCATTTACTAGTCAATCGAAGACATGAGTGAAATGATCAGTATTTTACACTACTCAGCACTTACTGGAACGATTGAAGATGACATGTGGATAATCGATAGTGGAGCTTCTAGACACATGACGGGAGATCAAGCCAGACTCTCAAATCTAAATGAGAAGAAGACCTTGTACAAGGTAGAGCTTGGAGACAAAACCACTTACCCCATGGAAGGATTTGGACAACTCTCCATCAAAATGAAAACAAGTAACTATGTTCACTTAAGCAATGTTTTATATGTACCTGGTTTAGAAAAGAATCTTGTATCGATATATTTCCTAGAAGAGAAGGGAAACAAAATAGCTTTCATGGATGGAAAGGTGTTATCATGGCATAAAGACTCCAACATAGAGAATGCTAGGGTTATTGGAAGTCATGAAGGAAATCTGTATAGACTACTAAAAAAAAATGAAGAATCTCTCGTAAATGACGAAGTCAACCTTAATGAGCTTTGGCATAGAAGGTACACTCACATCAACTATCAAGCATTACTTTTTCTCAGAAGGATGGTTGAAGGAATACTAGAATTGAAATCTACAGATGAAGAAATTTGCAAAGGATGTGCCCTTGGGAAGAATATCAAGAAACCATTCCCAAGTAGCAACAACATATCTAAGGAAATCCTAGATCTAATACACTCAGATTTTTGTGGTCTGATGCCACTTAGATATCTAGGAGGATCTCTTCACTATGTAATCTTCATAGATGACTATTCAAGAAAGACTTGGTTATATCTACTCAAGACAAAATATGAAGTATTCAACAAGTTTCAAGAGTTCAAACAAGAAATAGAAAATATCGCGAATAAGAAGATCAAGACGCTAAGAACCGATAATGGTGGATAATACAAATCAAAAGAATTCGTTGCATTCTGCAAATCGGAAGGGATTAGGAGGGAGATGACTGCTCCTCATAATCCTCAAAAAAATGGTGTAGCAGAAAGAAAGAACAGATCTATCGAAGAAACCGTAAAAGCCTTACTAAATGATCAAGGTCTATCCATGTTCTTATTGGGAGAAGCAACAATGATAGCAATATATGTGCAGAACATAAGTCCTCATTGTATATTGAAGGACATGACATGACACCAAAAGAAGCTTTCTCAGGTAAGAAACCTAATGTGGAAAATCTAAGAATATTTGGATGTCTTGTTTACTCTCACATTCCCAAGGACAAGAGGAATAAACTAGAACCTTCAGGAAAGAAAGGGATATTCGTGGGATACAGTGATTCATCTAAAGCCTATAGAATCTATATTCCAGAACAACATAAGATCAAAGCCAGGAGAGACGTAACATTCAATGAAAATATGGCGAAGAGACTATAGAAGAAGAAGAGATTGAAGAACCTAATGAAGAAAGCACAAAAAATGAAAATGACAAAAAGGAACAACCTGATCATCCTATGGAACCATGTGAAAACATTGATTCAGATATCGCACCTAAGACCAGGAAAAGACCAAGTTGGATTGAAGCTACCTTACAAGACGTAGAAAGACTCAAGCTTCCAGAAGGAACATTCAGAAAGAGTAAAAGACCTAAAAGATTCTCAAGTTATGCAACATACATGATGAAGCTTCTAGATGAAGAACCTACCACATTTGAAGAAGCAGTTCAAAAGGGACAATGGAAAGAAGCTATGACGAAAGAGCATCAATCCATTATGAAAAATGAGGTATGGGAAATCGTACCAAGACCTAAAGAAAAATCAATGGTAACTTCAAAATGGTTGTACAAGATCAAACATGCAGCAAACAGAAGTGTGGATAAATACAAGGAAAGATTTGTAGCTAGAGGGTTCTCCCAGAAGGAGAAAGAATATTATGATGAGACGTTTGCTCTGGTGGCTAGATATACTTCCATCAGAGCTATCATATCTCTTTCCGCTTCCATGGGATGGAACTTACATCAGATGGATGTAAAGACAAATTTCCTCAATGAAGGTATTGAAGAAGAAGTATATATTGAACAAACTCAAGGGTTTGAGGTACATTCCAGAGACACTCATGTTTGCAGATTGAAGAAAGCTCTATATGGACTTAAGCAAGCTCCAAGGGCTTGGTATGCCAGAATGGAAAACTATCTAATGAGACTTGGTTTCTCCAAGAGTTATGCAGATCCAAACCTTTACTATAAATTCATGGACAATGCCCCTATAATCCTACTACTATATGTTGACGATCTATTCATAACAGGTGAAGAGTCTCTCATTATCCAGTGCAAGAAGGAATTAGATTTGGAATTTGATATGAAAGATCTAGGTCTCATGCATTATTACTTAGGACTAGAGGTATGGAATAAGCATGGTGAAGTATTCCTTGGACAAGGAAAGTACGCAATAAAGATCCTTCAGAAAGTTGGAATGATGGATTGTAAGTCCATGGACACTCCTATGAATGCGGATATAAGAAAAGTGGAAGTTCCAGATTCTGATCCAGGAGATCCATCTCTATATCGACAACTAATTGGGTCATTGATTTATTTGGCAAATACTCGACCGGACATTTTCTTTGCCATGAATACACTAAGCCAGATCCAGGTGGAACCAATACATGAGCATTGGATAGCTACAAATCATGTATTAAGATATATTCGTGGAACAATAAACTATGGTTTGAGATATACTGCATCTAGCAATGTACCGCTTCATGGATTCATAGACTCAGATTGGGCAGGAAGTGCAGAAGACAAAAAGAGCACTCCAGGTATGTTTTTTAGCTTGGGATCCGGTATGATATCTTGGGGCAGCATGAAATAGAAGTCTGTTGCACTCAGCACAATAGAAGCACAGTATATCGCAACATGTGAAGCATGCACTGAAGCAATATGGTTAAGGAAGTTAATCTTTGACTTATTTGATCAGATTCCAGAATCAACCATAATACAATGTGATAATCAGAGTTGTATAAGATTATCAGAACATCCCGTGTTTCATGAAAGGTCGAAACACATTGAGATCAAATACTACTTTATTCGAGATAAAGTCCAGGAAGGAGAGGTAAAGCTCGAGTATATTCCCACTGACAAGCAGACAACAGACATTCTGACAAAACCTCTATCCAGAATAAAGTTTGCATATTTCCGAGAGGAGATGGGGATCGTGGAAATAACTCCTTAGCTCGAAGGGAAGACTCTCCACGTTAGGAGGGAGCACTTAAAAATATTATTGAAACATTTATCTTTGTGATTGAAAAATAGTCCAGATTGGACAGATTCTTTCCTATTCGGAAAGTGGATTGAGATTTCTGACGAACAACAATTTCCCATTGTGGTTAACATGGGAAATGCTCCAAATTGTTGATGTATCATAGACAACGAATTCCCATTATGGTTAACATGGGGAGTGGTCTAGGGAAGAATCTCTTCTTGAGGGTTACTCAAGAAGATTGGCCTGCCTTGCCGAACAATAATTTCTCATTGTGGTTAACATGAGGAATGGTCTGTTTTGGAGGTTGATACAAGACAATATTTTCCTCTTGTGGTTAATAGAGGAACTGGCTCAGAAAGTCATTCCTTAGGGTTTATAAATTCTCTCCAGGGTGCACTTTGATTAGTGTAGGAGGAATGGCCCAGGGCGAGGAATGGTCTAGGCTCAACAATCAGGGACATGCATTCCTTAGGGTTTATACATTCTCTCCAGGGTGCACTTTGATTAGTGTAGGAAGAATGGCCCAGGGTGGGGAATGGTCCAGGTTCAGAAGACAAGACAGTTATTCTTCCTTGCTTGAGAAGAATAGTCCAGATATCTCATTGTTCTACTCTGAGGGAAGATATTCTTTCATATCTCATAGACATGAGTGAAAGATTGGCGTAGATGATTCATTCTATTTTAACAATATTTTTCTGTGCAGGTTGGCATCATATGATTGTTATGGAGACTACTTGTCTCCATATAGTAGGCATATACTACTATGGTGGAATTGTTCCACTGTTTGTGACTATGTGTCATTGTCTGAGTAGTTGCATACTACCATGGATAAACACAGGTGTGTTCTATCAGTTAATATTGTACCGGTTATCATAGGAGATTATCCAGTTGGATAATAATGACGGTGTGTGTGATACTACCAATTGAATGGTCTGTTTGTGCTCAAGACCATACCCCCCTAGCTAGGAGGGTGTGTTGATATTATGGTAGCTTCGGGAGGTATGAACCTCTATTCTGACCTATGAAAAGATTAGAATATTCCGGAAGGAAGTAAAGAAGTAAAGGAAACCCTAAACGAGATGTCGGCTACAAAAATATAATTAATATGAATTAATTAGTACCCAGAAGGAGAAGTCGGACCAGGCAAGCCTGCCAGATTTCTATAAATACAGGGCGCCAGTTTATCATTATTCACATTCTCATAATTGCAGAGAGCCAGTTGTGTGCACTACAGTTGGCAGTTTTGTGCATAGGTTTCTGGGGAAGGTGTTGCGCCAATTTCTGGGTGGGACTATCTGATCAACTTTGGTTTCTATTTATGCTTGGTGCATTAGCCTTGCTTGGCTATTGATTGCTACCAGTATTCTTCTCTGTCAAGGTCAAGGTGCTCGGAGGGTGGCTTCGGCCTATGGTTGGGTGACAAGGGCATTGTCAATGGTAAAACGAGCACAATCCTTCATATTCTAACAGTGCAGACTGGGGGGGATGAGAGATCGTTGGTTGGAATTGCTACAAGAATTATAAATTGTGAAATCATTATATATGGTTTTTGGGTTGGATTACTTATGTATATATGTCTTGGTCATGATGCCTATGTATACATGTTTTTGGCTAGAGTACATATGTGACATTAGGTCGAAGATCCTATATATTGGTTAAATGATAGAGAGCTTGTGATTTTAAAATGTATGTACACCTGGATAGTGATGTGCACCGAGGACAATGAAAAAATAAAGGGGAGGGGAATGTAACATCCCTAGATTTAATCCCCGTGAATTATAATGTGAATTGTCCATGTGATTTAGGTTGGTGAGAAATACATTTTTGGCCAGAGAACCTATACTGATCAATATGGTCAAGGGTCAAGCTATGTAAATTGTATTGGAATTATTAATAAAAATAAAACATTGGTTGTGATACGAGATATATGGTAACAATGGGGGCTATGATTCCACAAGACATGAGGCTAAATGGGGTACAAGGGGTTCCACATGCGTAATAATACAAGCCATTGTATTATTAATGTTTACTGCCTTTGAATGATCAAAATAACTATTGAATGCATGTAAGAGTGGTTGGTGGGAAAGATCATCTCACTAATATATGACAACATGGGATGAGTGCAACCACTTTTTGGGAAATGTGAGATTCAAATCTTACATGAAAGAAAAGGAAGTCCAAGTGGGCATTGAGGACAGTTTTTAGAAGTAGATTTTGGGACAATAAGAGAGATCTTAGATTTGGGAAAGAGCATGAACCGTGTTGTGTTTGAGAGCATTAATGAGAGGGTTGGGTTTAATGGAAAGAATTAGGCTATATCCTTGTAAGTGTATTTCCTCTAGGGAAACATTGCTCAAGAGCCTTAAGAAGGATGTTGTGAGCCCTCCATTGTTACAGCTAAGATTCTTGGAGTATCCAACTATTATATTTCCTAGCCAACCTTGTCTAGATCCCTGGAGAGAAGTGGGATAGTTTGAAGGACTATGTGAAAAAGAATCGATACCATTCATTGGGTTGTGTGAGTTTAAGGGAAATAGAGCTGGTGGATTGGAATTGTTGTAGGAGTTAGAATCTAGGTTTTGGGTTGCTATGTGTGGATAATGGACAACCAAGAGGGCCAGACCTCATTATGGACTCATAGCCCAGGCTTGAGGGTGGCTTGTTTTTGAGAGAAATGGAACACCAATCTTATGGTTGGGAGGAACATCCTCCATATGCAGTCATTTGGTGATTTCTCAACATATAAGTGTATTATTATATTTTGTGTGTTTAATAACACTCTACAAATTGAATATTTGAATGTTGTGTTTGCTTGATTAGTTGCATTCATGAATTTTTAATATGTTGTTAGATGTATGTACATTTATGGGCATGTTTCCTGTTGTTACTGAGTTTGTGTTTTAAGGCTATAAAACACATCGTCAAGGCATTCGAATAAAGATTTTTATGATAATACTTTGAAAACAAAGAAACAAAGAAAGACTAGATCAGATTTAGTTTCTCAACTGTCTCTGTCTTTCTTCCCATTGTTCCTGGATGCTTATGTCACGTTCAATTGCAGCCCATGATCTTTCTAACTTAGCCCTATTGGTTGTTGTTTGCAGAATAGTGTTAAATAAGTTTAGGGCAATGCTTGTTTGATCCTGAAGACTAGGTTCTATGTTAGGTTGTCTACCGTTAGGAACTGTCATGGGTGATAGAATTTTTAAAAGGTTTTGTAAAAAGGTTTTTTATAGATTGATTACTTCAGATTTTTAGAGATGATATTAAAGAAACAACTTTAAAATCTAAAACATTAATGTAAAAATACAATCAAGGTCGTTTCCTGGTTTTGTGACAATTTTGAAATTGTAGACAATGAAACACAACAGAGAGAAATATAAGGCTTTTATCTGGAAAGAATATTATATTTCAATTAACAATAATGAAAGAGAAACATGATTTCTAACAAAGAGAAATATTAAGGAACAGAAAGATTACAGGTCTTAAAATTACTGAAGTAATCTCAGAGGAAAAACTGTAATACATTCAACATCCAAACCAATCTGAAACAATAAACAACAATGCCTATAATATCAAACTGATTTATTTGCTAAAAACACACATTAAGAGGAAGATTTAACAAATGATGATAGACAGGGGAAGAAACATAGTCACGAAATTGTAGGATTCAGAATCTTGTTGCGAATTATATTCTGATAAACTTCAAAGCTGATAGTACAAAAATTGGCTTTCTCCAAAATTTCTGAAGCCCTATTTCAGCCTCTTGAAACTATATTTATACATTTCTATCAAAATCTTCCGTTGGTAACTAAGCAACTTCCTAATATTTCGGTTGCATAAACTAATGTCAACCATTTACAATTTATTTCAAAATTCTAAAAATAGAAATATTTACAAAGTTTTAACTTTGAATTGAAGAACTTTCTTTATCTGCTTCAATGTATTGAACATATTTCTCTAAAAAGTTTACCAAAACTTTAGGAGCCTCTCGTACTTCGTTTGCTTCAAAAGAAAAGAAACTTCTTTGTAGGCCTGGCAATTGGCTTCCTAATGTTTTCTCTGTGAATTTAACTTTTTCCAATTTCGAACTTGAAGCTATCATCCATTTATCAATTTCTGCAATGTCGACCACTTTAATATTTGAGATTTCCGCTTTCTTTTCTTCAAGTTATTTTGTTTTCAGTTGATACCTGTTAATGTCGATTTCTCCTAACAACTCGAAAAAGCCATCTGTTCCGATATGTGCTGAATCTTTTTCAATAACATTGAAGATTTTTTGACCATCTTCATTGACCCCTTTTGTAATTCTTTTATATCCTTCCAATTTTGTTTCCCAAACCTTTATCATTACATCTCCCTTCAATTGCTTTGAAATGGATAACTTCTGTGATTTTCCAGCTTCTTCTTTTTGTAAAGAAGTTATTATCTTTTGGAAAGAATTTCTTGTTGCTTTTGCTTCTCTTTCTTTTTGCACTACCTTTTCCATAGACTTCTTAGATTCTTGAAAATAATTCTGGATGATATCTAGATTACAGAATACCTTATGTTTTTCTTCCTCAATATTTGCATATATCTCTGATGCTTTAGTCTTGAACTGTTCTATTTCAATCACTTGATTAGTAATCGAAATGATTTTATCTTGTAGAGATTTATTTTCATTGCCCAACCTTTGCACTTGTTCTTGAGTAACCTGTATCATATTTTTTGCCTCATTCAAATTTTCATTTAATTTTTGGATTTCTTGGATGTCTCTGAGTCTAGCTTGCTCAAGACTTTTTTGTATTCCCCAGCCAATAATTTTTTCATTTTCCTTCAACCTGTCCTGTAGCTGCATAATTTCCCAATCCTTTTGCTCTAACATAGTGGTTAGATTTCCTACAGAATACATATTGTCAAATGATATTGCACCCATGGTTCCTATTAGCTCTGTAGCAAATTCTCCTTCATTTAGCTTCTTTCCATCAATAATAATTTTATGTTTTTTGATCATTTTTTCTCCTACAGGATGTAATTCTTGTTTCAGGACAGCTCTTCATTTTCTACTGAAAAAATAATCAGATGAAGGAATTTCATCTCTGGTGATTGGCTCTAAATCACTTACATATAGAACTCCTTCATGAGGGGTTCCAAAAGCAGACTGAAGTGGGGTCAATGCTGTAATGGGACTACCAAGTTCCTTTGAAACTGTTCCTCCAACATTTTCTGGGATATCATCTAGAATTATTGGATTTGTTTCTATTTCTTTTCCCTTTTCTGTCTGTGTTTCTTTGGTCTGAGAATATTCTGTATTCTGAGGAGGTATCTCAGAATCTTTCAATTTATCTTTATCACTTGTATCATACTGAATGATGGTTTCAAACCCCGGAGGAATTGTCTCTTGCTCTTGTGCTGATGTTGACATTTCGCCTTTTAAAATCTTTGGCAGACATTGTCTTCTATTTCTTTGAAAAGATGTAAACCCCACCTGTGCATCAGGTGACAAGATTTTCACTCTACTCTGAACTTCCTCATATGATTTAGCATTTCTAAAAACATCATCATAAAATGAAACTTCATGTTCATATGCTTTCAACCCACATTGTGTGACATGCCGATTTATTATTTGGTATGGGTCATGTTTCCTGTGCTCTATATTTGTTAATTTCACTTTATTCATCGATTTGGCTTCTGACTTAGAATGACCTATGTTTAATAAAACAAATTTTCCTAGATAAACAGGAAAAGATGGCCATGCCTTTTTCTACTGGGCTTTTAATTCTAGCCCAATACCACCATTTACCAACTGATAAGCCACTTCTCTACATATTAACCTGTTTAGTAGAATTTTGGGCAGTGCATGAGGCGGAATAGAACAGCCATAAACTCTCACATAGAAAAAAATTTCTTCAATGAACCAGTCAGCAACTGATTTGAGGTTTTCTATGATGGTATTGGAAATGCGAGGAGGTTGGCATCCCAAGAAAATTCTATGTAGAGGAATAATTACATAATGACACACCTCATAAAAAGCATTTTTTGTATTTTCTTCCCACAGAGTTGAGTGGTACTTATGGACAGGTTCTGGGCAAGAGGCATTCCAACTCCAATTCATTAATGGGAAAGGAGTCATAAAGGAAATGGCATCCATTATATAAGCTGACATATAAAAGGCCACTGGCTGTCCCTTTGACCTAGCTGTTTTGTAATTCATAACCTCTAAAGTGATGTTGTCTGATAAAATTTTATGCCAATTGAAACTGCACCCCTCTGAAACTTCCTCTAAGAAAGGTGTCCAGTCTACATTAAAATGAAAAGGATCCTTTCTCCCAAAAAGTCTACATAACATCATTGCTAAATACACCATATATTCATTTAAAGAAGTAGTGGCATAAATTCCATGTATATCGGCCCTAAACTTGTTTTCATCTCTAGCCCATCCTCTTATCATGTCAGGGTATGTTTGGCCACCTTCAATCCATTCTTTTTGTTGAAATGTAGCTACAAACTCAGAATTAAAAGTGTGCCTATAAATGGGCGAAAGCTTATACATTACTTGGATATGTTCATGCATGAATGAGTCGATAATAGCTCCTTGCTTATTCAGAATACTTCTAGTCAGAACGTCTACTTTATCCAGTGCCCAGGTGACCATATCGGTATATGAAACCAGTCTCGGACGTGCAGCAACTTTATGCAGCTCAGTCTCGGTGATATCTCAGAGATGATTTTCTGCACCATTGTCCGCATATTTAAGTTCATCCTCCATTTTTTCTGCAATTGCAGCCCATGATTTGACAGAGTGTACTACCCCAGATGCAGTAGTATCGGAAATAATATCGCCTTCTGGTTGCTCTTCAGTTTTCTTTGAAGCCTTTTTGGGCGCCATAGCTCTGTGTTCACTTGAATACCTGTAACAGAGAAGAATTTAGCTTCGAAATAATAATGTAAATGTTTCAAAAGTTATTTCGAATATATCATAAAATCCTCGAGATTTGTACTTCTGTTATGAAATAAATGCAAAAGATATCTCTGAATATATGCATTTAATGTTTGTACCTGAGCTTTTCCAATAGTTTCAAATATAATAGAAACTTACCAAATTGGACAATTGTCGCATTAAGGATCATTGACATAAAGTTTAACTTTAAACATTCTTTCTAAGAGTGATTAATTAGTGTTAATCTTGATTTAAATTTGAAAACACTCTTATCGGGGTTTCGAAACTTTCGATGTCAAGGACATAAGTCATCGAAGAACCCCGATCGCCAAAATTGCGATATATTATTTAAGTCAAAACATTTTAATTATCTCAATTAATCCAGATTAACTTTTTCGGGATTTCATTAATCAGGAAATCGGAGATCGGGAAATCGGGGATCGGGAAATCGGGAAATCCAATGTCATGAAAACTGCCGCTCACAAAACCGCGAACCCCGATATCCCGATATGATTATTTACTCTTAATCATGTTTAATAGTAATTAGATTAATTCCAAACCTCACTTAAGGATTAACTGAAATCGGGGATCGGGAAATCGGAGAATACGATGACAAGTTTCTTTGTTCTCACAAAATCGCGAATCCTGATTTTACGATGAGATTAACTTAATTTTTAAATGCTTTTTAAATATGATTTAAGTAAATGATGCTTTTAATTAAGGATTAATGTATCAAGAAATCGGGAATCGGGATTTCGCTATTCAATATGCGTTGAATATTTTTTCATTCAAAACTTTGAATCCCGATATAAATTAAAATTTCTTAAGTTTTAAATCAAAGTCCATTTTAAAAGATTATTTCGAATAATATTTGAAAACTTATATTCGTTTAGATTTTTAATCGTTCTTTATTCGAAAATGAACCATAAAAGCATCATGACTTCGTTGGAGATGAAATTTTTTGCTTTAGAAAATTTATATAATGCAAAGACTCAAAGCTACTAAATTTTTCATCCTTAAGATCAAAAATTCAAGGTCTGTTTCAACATAGGCTCCAACTGGGGACCTCGTCTCCCTGCAGGACGAGGAGAACATGCAGATTCAGTGCCTACATTGGGTAATGGGGTCAAAAGTTTATCTATGATAAACTGACCAGGGAGTAAGAAAAGAGAATATATATAGTCTTTGAAAACCTTTTCAAAACTTATCACTTATTGAAATTCAATTATGGTCTTCTTCAAAATTTTCCTTCTCATTCCAAAATTGAGTTAGTATTGAGATGGTTAGAACAATCTTTAGAATCTCAACAGATTATTGAACATTTTATCTTCCATCAATCGAAACAAAATTCATCAATTTAAAACTGGGAAGCTCTATTTGACTTAAGACGAATATCCAGTTTTTGAAAAATTGATAACTAGAATAGAGTTATAGATAAGTGTGACAACCTTACAGATACCTCAGATATTGCTTCACTGCCAGCAGGCATGTTCAGTACCCCAGTGAAGTTATCTGTCCCTTTTTACTGAATTTCCTTTCACCGCTTCGAATGCTAATTTTATGTTTAGACATTGCTTCACTGCCAGCAGGCCTGTTCAGTACCCCGATGAAGTTATCTATTTTATATTTTCAGACGAGGGCAATCATTTAAATGAATTTCCTTTCATCGTCTTTAGGACTAGATGGGGGCAATGAATTATGAATTTCCTTTCACCATCTGTCTTATGTTTAGCTCAGGCTTACAAAGCGGGGGCAATCAGTGATATTTAATATATCAGGGTTGGTGATCTATGTAAAATTTTATAATCAAGGTTTGTCAACTTGTTTTGATTATTCTAGGCTAATTTGTTTTTTAACCTTCAAAACTTCTTAAGTCTGTAGAGAAAAAGGGAAAACATTTTCAAGGGATCTTCTTTTGAGCAAGCTAAAAAGTTCAGACAAATTGTTTAACAACTTAAGATATATAGAATTAATCTCAAACTTAACCATTTTTAGTCAGAGAGAAAAAGATGAATACCGACATATCTGAATTCAATCATTTGATAAATTTCAAATCTAATACAAAATCTCTTCAACTCTGACAATTTTTTTTTTTTTTTAGATAAAACGGAGGGTATTAAAGGAAACTTTTCAAAAATGTAAAACCAAAATACCTCAGATATAATTTCAAAAATAACTCTGTGG
>ML784313.1:59093-108737 GCA_009831015.1 Picea engelmannii
TTTTATTCCATGTAATGCTTTAAGAATCGTGCATTAACAGGAGCATTTAGGATCTTACCATCTAAATTTTCCAGTAGAAAAGAGTTTTTACCTTCAGAAGATGATATTTTAAAGGGTCCATACCAGATGTGATCAAATTTACCATTTTTACCCAAATCTTCTTTTCGAGCATCCCACCTTAGGACTAGATCTCCTGGAAGAAAGTTTATGTTCTTGGCCTTGTGATCAAATAGCAGCTTCATATTATCCTGGTACCTCTGTAGCTTTTCATCTATTACATCCCTGTGCTGCTGGACTTCAATTAATTGGTTTATTCTTCTGGTGAGAGGATTTGGCTCTTCCTTCTCATCCTTCCACAACTTCATTACAGGAAGTGCTAAGTTTATGGGTAATACCACGTCTGTACCATAAACCATTTGAAATGGTGAGGTACCAATAGATTTCTTTGTTCCTATTCGATTTTCCCATAAAGCATACTTTAAATGTAAGTGCCAAGATCTTTTATTTTCCTTTAAGACTTTCTTAATTATGCTGATCAAACTCTTATTAGAAGATTCAGCCAAACCGTTTCCTTCTGGATAATATGTCGTGGAATGTCCTAGTACAATGTTATGTTTTTGACAAAAACTAATCATTGCCATTGACTTGAAAGCTTGAGCGTTATCTGTTACTACCTTTCTAGGACATCCAAATCTTGCCAATATATTTTCTTCCAAAAATTCTATAACCACTGAATCAGTGGCTTTCCTGGTAGGGATTGCTTCCACCCACTTGGTAAAATAATCTGTGGCAGTGAGAGTCCACCTATGTTGGGTGCTTGAATGTGGATTTATCTCACCTATGAAATCAAGCCCCCATTGTTGGAAAGGGGCTTCTGTTTTGATTGGAACTAATGGCATAGCTGGTAAATTTTGTTTTCCAATGAAAAATTGACAAGGGTTACAAGCCCTTACCTTAGCATTAACATCAGGGAATAGCTTGGGCCAATAATAACCAGCCCTTAAAATTTTGTATGCTATTGCTCTCCAAGCATGATGCCCTCCACAGACCCCTTCATGAAACTGATTGATGACTTCCTCTGTCTCTGATTCAACCAAGCAAACTAAGAGGAAACCAAGTGGGTCTTTCAAGTATAATTTTTTCTCAGAAATGCAATATTTAACTGCATGCAATTTCAATGTTCTAGCTTTGGAAGATGACAATTCTGGACATTTCAAAGTTAAAAGATATGTTACTATATCTTTATACCAATCAGATGAAATGAATTTGTCCTCAATCTTGTTTTCAATTATTTGATCATCGATTTCATTCATATCTATCCATCCTTCTTCCTCTTGAGCGTTGTTCATCCCAAGAGCCTAAAAATTAGATTCAGCTAGTAGTCTAGCTAAACCCTGTCCTTTAACTAATTTAGTTGGCTTAACCTCCAAGTCAAATTCCTGAATCTTCGCAATCCATCTACCTCTCTTACCATCACTGTCTGCTTGTACTAAGATATCCTTTACAGCGCTGGTAGGTACATATGCAATGATTTTGGAATGTAATACATATGTTCTAAACGCCTTCAATGCTTTAACCATTGCGTAAGCTTGCTTTTCCATTATATTGTATTTAAGCTCAGCGTCTCGGAGACTCTTACTGAAAAAGGCGATAGGTTGCTCAAAACCCTCTTCATTCTTTTGGAGGAGAAGAGCAGCCAGTGTATGTTCTGAAGCAAATGAAAAAATGAAGAATTCCTTAAGATAATCTGGACTTGCTAGTACCGGAGCTTCACTTATAACTTTTTTAATGTGAGCAAAGGATGCCTTTGCTTCTGTTGTCCACTTAAATTCATTGTTCTTCCTAAGCATATCTGTTATCAGTTTAACAATTTCAACAAAATTAGGAACAAATCTTCTCAAAAAAATTATTTTTCCTAAAAAAGATTGAATCTCTTTAACATTTCTACGAATAGCTAATGTTTCTATGGCCTCTACTCTCTTTGGATCAATTCTGATACCATCTCGGATACTATATGACCTAATAATTTGCCCTCCTGCATGGCGAAATGAGATTTTTTCGGATTTAATGAAAGACCATACTTATGACATTTTTCAAAAGTTTGTTTTAAATGAATAATGTGATCTTCATCTGATTTCGAAAACACAGTAAGTTCATCCAGATATATAACTACAAACTTATCTCATTCACCGACAAAGGCAATATCCATTGCTCGTTGAAATGTGGCTCCTGCATTCATTAATCCAAATGGCATTTTATCATACATAAAAGTACCCCAAGGAGTGGTGAATGCAGTCTTTTCCTTATCAGGTTCACTAACAACAATTTGGTTATATCCTGAAAAGCCATCAATCATGGACATCCTAGTAGCCCCTACTACTTTTTCCAGCACGTGATCCATTTTTGGTAGAGGATAGTTGTCTTTAAGAGAAGATTTATTTAAGTTTATAAAGTCAACGCATAATCTGATCTCTCCATTTTTCTTTCTCACTGGTACTAAATTGGCAACCCAATCAGAATATCTCAAAGGAACAATAATTTTAGCATCCAATTTTTTTTTAACTTCTTTCTCAATGACAGGTAATAAGATCGGGTTAAACTGTCTGAGTTTTTGCTTGAAAGGTTTGACACTTGGTTTAAGTGGTATTTTGTGTTCTATCACCGAGGTGTCATAAGTTTTCAAATCTTCGTATGACCATGCAAACACATCTTTATACTTTTTCAGCAACTCTGTATATTTGTTTTTATTTTCTACTGACAAAAATTTAGATAACTTGACCATTTTGGGATTATCTACAGTTCCTATGTTATAGTCTTCAACCTCTTCTGGTTGAGGTTGCAGAGTGGTTTTAGAAGGAATGTCATCTTTATTGAAGAGTCTTTCCAAAGGTATCAGACCTTTGGGGATTTGATTATTTTTTAAAACAAGCATCCGGTGATCAGCTATTTTATCATGAAACTCTTTTGCATCTTCACCTTCCTGCATGATCCAAAAATGATCATTTTGATTCTCCTAATCATTATATGTTTCTGAAAACTCATCTAAAGATTCAAGAAATTTTCTGAGTTGCTCATCATCTTCAAAAACTTGCCAATGTTGCACATTATCAGGTATGGAAGGGCGATGCCTCATTTGAATAAGGTATTTTAAATTAAAATCCATTGGGGGGCTAAACGTTGATGCAGCTTTAGCTAAGGCATCAGCCTGTTGGTTTTCGGATCTAGGGACAAAATGGAAATTCACAGAAGTGAAGAAATTCTCAATTAAATCCCATACACAGTTTCTATAAGTCCTTAATCTAGGATGTTTTGCTTGATATTGCCGATTTACTTGTTTTATGATTAATT
This sequence comes from Picea engelmannii, assembly GCA_009831015.1. Taxonomy (NCBI): domain Eukaryota; kingdom Viridiplantae; phylum Streptophyta; class Pinopsida; order Pinales; family Pinaceae; genus Picea; species Picea engelmannii. The sequence continues at coordinate 62,442 of ML784313.1, forward strand.
CAGCATCACCAAAAACTTCAATATTTTTAATTTTCATTTTTCTTGCGGCTTCTAAACCAAGTACTAAAGCCTCATATTCACATACATTATTTGTACAGTCTATATACCACTGGATCCTATAAGAAAAAGGTATTACAAATTGATCGTCAGGGGCAATAAGGAGTACTCCAGCCCCAGCTCCGAGATAGGAGGAAGCTCCATCAAAAAACATTTTTCATGTACCAGTATTATATACATTTTCTTTTATTTCATTTTTTTGAACTTTTTCTTCTGTATCTTTATCATCTACATCTATTTCAAAATCATCATCTAACAATAATATACAGTTCCCTAAATCTTGGTCTGTGATATACACTGGGTGATTTTTAGGATTTTTTGGGTCACTTACAGTGAACGCCATCCAAGTTTCCCTGTATAGATGAGTGAATTGTCCTCCGAAAATAGGGATCGTAGTGTATGTCATATCTAATTGGATAGATCCACCAAGCTTAGCACCCCAAGATATAAATAGTAGCATTCCATATTTTGGGGGAATATCTGCAACTACCACATCCATAAGAATGCTTTTAGAGGGTATCTGGGCTAAGTTAACCACTAGGTCTTTAATCATTCCTATGCATTTAACCCTCCTAGAATCAAAAGAATACAAATCACCATAGGGTCTAGTAATTTCGAGACCAAGTTTATCCATTATTGCTTTAGGCATGAAATTATGTGAAGCTCCAGAATCTAACATACAGTTGTGTAAAAGGTGGTCAAAAATAGTAAGTGTGATATAAAAAGGAGCTACTGTATCTTTCTCCCCTTCTACGTGCGGACCGAAAACTATGATAGGTTTGTCATCTTCTAAGTTAATTGTGTCATCTTGACTCTCCTTTTCAGAGAAATTGATCATTTTAGCTATTTGTTTTCGGTATACTGGATTTTTGGCTAATTTGACAAGAGGGATAGGAATTTTGATCTTGCTTATTTCGTTTGCCAAGTTAAAATTTCCTAGGGTCTTGTCGTTCTCAATGTGTGGGGCTTCCATAACCTTTTTCTCAATTTTACGTTGTGGTGTAACCTTATTTTCTTTTATCAGAGTTTGAGTATTTACAGGGGTAGTTCCTACTGTCTCTAACTGTACAGGGTTATCTGTTGTATTTTTGTTTGCAGAATGTTTATTTGCAACTTTTGGGTTTTCCTCATTAGTATCATTTCTAATCAAAACCTTTTTCGTTTGAACATTAGGAAGATTTTTATTTCTCGGTCTCAGATTGTATCTTCCCTGTAAATCAGCGATGATATCATCTACAACACTTTGATATGTATGATCATCAGTTGCATTATTGCTACTTGTATCTTCTGATTTACTTTCCTTAATCAACGATGCTTCATAATCTTGTCTAGATAAATATGGATACCTGTTATCATCACCAAGATTATGAATATCTTCGTCCAATTCTTCAAATTCGCCAAAATATTCTTCTCCAATATAATCTTCAGTTTTAAAAGGTGCTTGAACTTTTTGATCTTCATTTTTTATCGTTTTATGTGGTCCTTGTGTCTCAGGATTTTTTCGGAAATCTTTTCTGGGAAAATTATCCCTTCTAGGTTTTTCTAACTCCATTTTCGAAATTTTGTTGGAGAGTTGTTGGATGACCCTAGCCATCTCATCTATTCTATATCCAGCAGATATTCCTGACCCTGAAGGTCCACCTTGTTCTTTAAATTTTTTATTTTCTTTATTTACATTTTCTATCTTTGCTTTAATCTTTCCAGATGCCATCATATTAGATTCAATTTCTACTGCATCATATTGCATTTTAGGGAGATCTAATGATTGTCTCTCCCTCAATAGTAAAGCAAAGTCAGGATCAAAAGCACTTGCATAAGTTACTTTGGCTGAAGGTTGTGAAAGTTTAACTTCAGCTGGAATTTTATTATATAATTTATTAAATCTTTGTGTGAATTCCAACACTGACTCAGGATTTTTCTTTTTTAGAGCTCCGAATTCTGTTAGGTAGTAGAGGTGATCTTTTCTCTCACCCCATTGTCTGATAAATGCACTCTCCAGCTCTTCATAAGATCTTAATGACCCAGCTGGTAAGGATCGAAACCAAGTTCTTACCTGTCCTTCAAAAGTTTGAACAAGTAATCTGGAATAAACATCTTCGTGTTCTATTCCAAGTATATCTGCAAATTGATCGAAAAAATTGATATGTTCTTGTGCAGTTAGATCACCCTCCCCGGTAAATTTAGGGAGGCTCTTCATATAGTTTTCAGGGAGATCATGAAGAGGGGCAGGAAGAACTAGGGGAGCATACCTAGCAGTCACTTTGGCAAAAATCACAGGAACTGGTATTTGATTCCCTCCACCTCCACCACCTCCTCCAACATTTTGTCCCGCCATGGTTAGGTTTGGAACTAAAGTTGGGACAGTGTGTGGAGAAGATTCTTGGAAGACAGGAGACGAAACTTCGGGAAAAGAAAAAGTGTCAAAAGAGGGTGGAAGCGAAAGTGATCGTTCAAAAGTTTCAGATGAATTTGATTTTGAAAAATCAGGCTGATCTGTAGTATAAGTTGATAAAAGGGTTTGTTTAAATGATTTTCTTGATTTTAAGATTTTCTCTGGATCCAATACTGGCGAGGTCTATTTGGTATCCGGGTTTTTTCTGGTATTTTTACGGCTACTAGCCAGTTTATTTAAAGTGCAGTCACCAAGTGAAAGATGATTAGCCTTATAAAGTTTTCTGTTCTTGTTCACTATCAACAACAGAAAGTGTCAATGTCATTCTCCCCAGGGAAATAATTCATTTCTTCGCTCCTCGGCAATGGCGCCAAAAAGATGTTGTTCCTAAGTTTGTGTTTTAAGGCTATAAAACACACTGTCAAGGCATCTGAATAAACATTTTTATGATAATACTTTGAAAACAAAGAAACAAAGAAAGACTAGATCAGATTCAGTTTCTCAACTATCTTTGTCTCGCTTCCCGTTGTTCCTGGATGCTTATGTCACGTTTAATTGCATCCCACGATCTTTCTAACTCAGCCCTATTGGTTGCTATTTGCAAAATAGTGTTAAATACGATTAGGGCAATGCTTGTTTGATCCTGAAGACCAGGTTCTACATTAGGTTGTCTACAGTTAGAAACTGTCATGGGTGATAGGATTTTTAAAAGGTTATGTAAAAAGGTTTTTTATAGATTGATTACTTCAAATTTTCAGAGATGATATTAAAGAAACAACTTTAAAATCTAAAACAGTAATGTAAAAACACAATCAAGGCCGTTTCCTGGTTTTGTGACAATTTTGAAATTGTAGACAATGAAACACAACAGAGAGAAATATAAGGCTTTTATCTGGAAATAATCTTATATTTCAATTAACAATAATGAAAGAGAAACAGGATTTCTAACAAAGAGAAATATTAAGGAACATCAAGATTACAGGTCTTAAAATTACTGAAGTAATCTCAGAGGAAAAACTGTAATACATTCAACATCCAAACCAATCTGAAACAATAAACAACAATGCCTATAATATCAAACTGATTTATTTGCTAGAAACACACATTAAGAGGAAGATTTAACAAATAATGATAGACAGGGGAAGAAACATAGTCATGAAATTGCAGTATTCAGAATCTTGTTGCGAATTATATTCCGATAAACTTCAAAGCTAATAGTACAAAAATTGGCTTTCTCCAAAATTTCTAAAGCCCTGTTTCAGCCTCTTGAAACTATATTTATACATTTCTATCAAAATCTTCCGTTGGTAACTAAGCAACTTCCTAATATTTCGGTTGCATAAACTATTGTCAACCGTTTACAATTTATTTCAAAATTCTAAAAATAGAAATATTTACAAAGTTTTAACTTTGAGTTGAAGAACTTTCTTTATCTGCTTCAATGTATTGAACATATTTCTCTAAAAAGTTTACCAAAACTTTAGGAGCCTCTGGTACTTCGTTTGCTTCAAAAGAGAAGAAACTTCTTTGTAGGCCTGGCAATTGGCTTCCTAATGTTTTCTCTGTGAATTTAACTTTCTCCAATTTCGAACTTGAAGCTATCATCCATTTATCAATTTCTGCAATGTTGACCACTTTAATATTTGAGATTTCCGCTTTCTTTTATTCAAGTTCTTCTTTTGTTTTCAGTTGATACCTGTTAATGTCGATCTCTCCTAACAACTCGGAAAATCCATCTGTCTCGATATGTGCTGAATCTTTTTCAATAACATTGAAGATTTTTTGACAATCTTCATTGACCCCTTTTGTAATTCTTTTATATCCTTCCAATTTTGTTTCCCAAACCTTTATCATTACATCTCCCTTCAACTGCTCTGAAATGGATAACTTCTGTGATTTTCCAACTTCTTCTTTTTGTAAAGAAGTTATTATCTTTTGGAAAGAATTTCTTGCTGCTTTTGCTTCTCTTTCTTTTTGCACTACCTTTTCCATAGACTTCTTAGATTCTTGAAAATAATTCTGGATGATATCCAGATTACATAATACCTTCTGTTTTTCTTCCTCAATATTTACATATATCTCTGATGCTTTAGCCTTGAACTGTTCTATTTCAATCACTTGATTAGTAATCAAAATGATTTTATCTTGCAGAGATTTATTTTCGTTGCCCAGCCTTTGCACTTGTTCTTGAGTAACCTGTATCATATTTTTGTCTCATCCAAATTTTCATTTAATTTTTGGATTTCTTGGATGTCTCTGAGTCTAGCTTGCTCAAGACCTTTTTGTATTCCCCAGCCAATAATTTTTTCATTTTCCTTCAACCTGTCCTGTAGCTGCATAATTTCTCAATCCTTTTGCTCTAACATAGTGGTTAGATTTCCTACAGAATACATATTGTCAGATGCTATTGCACCCATGGTTCCTGCTAGCTCTGTAGCAAATTCTCCTTCATTTAGTTTCTTTCTATTAATAATAATTTTATGTTTTTTGATCATTTTTTCTCCTACAGGATGTAATTCCTGTTTCAGGACAACTCTTCGTTTTCTACTGAAAAAATAATCAGATGAAGGAATTTCATCTCTGGTGATTGGCTCTAAATCACTTACATATATAACTCCTTCATGAGGGGTTCCAAAAGTAGACTGAAGTGGGGTCAATGCTGTAATGGGACTACCAAGTTCCTTTGAAATTGTTCCTCCAACATTTTCTGGGATATCATCTAGAATTATTGGATTTGTTTCTATTTATTTTCCCTTTTCTGTCTGTGTTTCTTTGGTCTGAGAATCTTCTGTATTCTGAGGAGGTATCTCAGAATCTTTCAATTTATCTTTATCACTTGTATCATACTGAATGATGGTTTCAAACCCTGGAGGAATTGTCTCTTGCTCTTGTGCTGATGTTGACATTTCGCCTTGTAAAATCTTTGGCAGACATTGTCTTCTATTGCTTTGAAAAGATGTAAACCCCACCTGTGCATCAGGTGACAAGGTTTGCACTCTACTCTGAACTTCCTCATATGATTTAGCATTTCTAAAAACATCATCATAAAATGAAACTTCATGTTCATATGCTTTCAACCCACATTGTGTGACATGCCGATTTATTATTTGGTATGGGTCGTGTTTCCTGTGATCTATATTTGCTAATTTCACTTCATTCATCAATTCGGCTTCTGACTTAGAATGACCTATGTTTAATAAAACAAATTTTCCTAGATAAACAGGAAAAGATGGCCATGCCTTTTTCTGCTGAGCTTTTAATTCTAGCCCAATACCACCATTTACCAACTGATAAGCCACTTCTCTACATATTAACCTGTCTGGTAAAATTTTTGGCAGTGCATGAGGTGGAATAGAACAACCATAAACTCTCACATAGGAAAAATTTTATTCAATGAACCAATCAACAACTGATTTGAGGTTTTCTATGATGGTATTGGAAATGCGAGGAGGTTCGCATCCCAAGAAAATTCTGTGTAGAGGAATAATTACATAATGACACACCTCATAAAAAGCATTTTTTGTATTTTCTTCCCACAGAGCTGAGTGCTACTTATGGATAGGTTCTGGGCAAGAGGCATTCCAACTCCAATTCATTAATGGGAAGGGAGTCATAAAGCAAATGGCATCCATTATATAAGATGACATATAAAAGGCCACTGGCTGTCCCTTTGACCTAGCTATTTTGTAATTCATAACCTCTGAAGTGATGTTGTCTGATAAAATTTTATGCCAATTGAAACTGCACCCCTCTGAAACTTTCTCTAAGAAAGGTGTCCAGTCTGCATTAAAATGAAAAGGATCCTTTCTCCCCAAAAGTCTACATAACTTCATTGCTAAATACACCATATATTCATTTAAAGAAGCAGTGGCATAAATTCCATGTATATCGGCCCTAAACTTGTTTTCATCTCTGGCCCATCCTCTTATCATGTCAGGGTATGTTTGGCCACCTTCAACGCATTCTTTTTGTTGAAATGCAGCTACAAACTTAGAATTAAAAGTGTGTCTATAATTGGGCGAAAGCTTATACATTACTTGGATATGTTCAGGCCTGAATGAGCAGATAACAACTCCTTGCTCGTTCAGAATACTTCTAGTCGAAACATCTACTTTATCCAGTGCCCAGGCGACCATATCGGTATATGAAACCAGTCTCGGACGTGCAACAACTTTATGCAGCTCAGTCTCGGCGATATCTCGGAGATGATTTTCCGCACCAGTGTCCGCATATTTAAGTTCATCCTCCATTTTTTCCGCAATTGCAGCCCATGATTTGACAGAGTGTACTACCCCAGATGCAGTAGTATCGAAAATAATATCGTCTTCTGGTTGCTCTTCAGTTGTCTTTGAAGCCTTTTTGGGCGCCATAGCTCTGTGTTCACTTGAATACCTGTAACAGAGAAGAATTTAGCTTCGAAATAATAATGTAAACGTTTCAAAAGTTATTTCGAATATATCATAAAATCCTCGAGATTTGTACTTATGTTATGAAATAAATGCAAAAGATATCTCTGAATATATGCATTTAATGTTTGTACCTGAGCTTTTCCAATATTTTCAAATATAATAGAAACTTACCAAATTGGACAATTGCCACATTAAGGATCATTGACATAAAGTTTAACTTTAAACATTCTTTCTAGGAGTGATTAATTAGTGTTAATCTTGATTTAAATTTGAAAACACTCTTATCGGGGTTTCAAAACTTTCGATGTCAAGGACATAAGTCATCGAAGAACCCCGATCGCCGAAATCGCGATCTATTATCTAGGTCAAAACATTTTTATTATCTAAATTAATCCAGATTAACTTTTTCGAGATTTCATTAATCAAGAAATCGGAGATCGGGAAATCGGGGATCGGGAAATCGGGAAATCCAATGTCATGAAAACTGCCGCTCACAAAACCGCGAACCCTGATATCCTGACATGATTATTTACTCTTAATCATGTTTAACAGTAATTAGATTAATTCCAAACCTCACTTAAGGATTAACTGAAATCGGGGATCGGGAAATCAGAGAATACGATGACAAGTTTCTTTATTCTCACAAAATCGCGAATCCCGATTTTGCGATGAGATTAACTTAAAATTTAAACCCTTTTTAAATATGATTTAAGTAAATGATGCTTTTAATTAAGGATTAATGTATCGGGAAATCGGGAATCGGGATTTCGCTATTCAATATGCGTTGAATATTTGTTCATTTAAAACTCCGAATCCCGATATCCCGATATAAATTAAAATTTCTTAAGTTTTAAATCAAAGTCCATTTTAAAAGATTATTTCGAATAATATTTGAAAACTTATATTCATTTAAATTTTTAATCATTCTTTATTCGAAAATGAACCATAAAAGCATCATGACTTTGTTGGAGATGAAATTTTTTGCTTTAGAAAATTTATATAATGCAAAGACTCAAGGCTACAAAATTTTTCATCCTTAAGATCAAAAATTCAAGGTCTGTTTCAACATTTCCCTTGTTAATTTTATTGTATCAAGGAATTTTAATTGCTATAGAAAGCTAGGTACGTTATGCTTCACATCTCCCCAACATTTGCCTTCAAAAAGTACACAAGAATGAAGGAAAATGACGACATCAAATGAAAGAAGAAAGAAGAGGCCTCACCCCATGCCAAAGTTGTGCTTGCATATCTCATTTGATAAGTTCATGTGCATTTTACTTACACTTTTGCAATGGAGCTCTCATATCCACATTGGAAATGTAACCACTTCATAATTGAGTAAGTTTTTCGTTGGTTATTTATTACCTATTTCCATCTCTTCCACTTCATTTTCCTCTTTATTAATTTCTTCATGCATTTCATATTGTTTAAGATACTTTTGTTTATTGAAAAAAGATACAAACTTGTGTTTAGAAATGTTTTGCAATATACTTTGTTAGAGTTGCTAAAACTTATCAAATTTCAAACACTTTCCATTAGATCTCAACACATTGTACGGGATTTCTCTTCCACTTTATGAAAATATATTTTTTGAATACAAACCTCACATCAAGTTTAAACTTCTCTATACTTAATATGTTATGTGGAAGAACAGATCTAAAAACCATCTTTTTTATACAATAATTTGATTCTATTAATGAGATTAATTCTTTAACCTATGATGTCATATCATCTTTGAACACATTTTCAACAAAGGATATTCTATAAGTTTCTCATTTAGTTGCAATAATCACAAACAAACTCAAGTTGCTTGAAATACTATGGTATCACACTGCTACTTCACATTCATATAAATTTGTTTTTGAACCACTACATGCATACATTTATAGAGAAAACACAAGTAGTTATTTTTTTCTTATTAATTATTAATTAATCATTTTTTGTGTGACTACTATAGTGTATAGGTTTTCATTATCATTCTGAAAGTCATATGTCTCATGGGCCTTTGGGCCTTTTTTCTGCCATTCCTCTTTAGGTTTGTGTGTTTTGTTATGAAGCCATAAATATCTTCTTTTCCATAACCTTTAAGAGTATTCATTCAATGACCTCATTCATTTTTTTCCCTCATGTAAGTAGACTTTCTCATCTCCTTCCAGCTCCAACAATTTGTGTTCTTCGTATTGTTGAACAACTACAAAATGCAATGTCGAATATGCATTTCTTTATTGATTATCAACATTGACCCTTCCAACATCCATGCAACTAACATCAAAGGTATCACCTTGTTTGGAATAACAACCTTGGGCCAACATATTTTCATATCTACTCTTTTGTATCTGCTTGTCAAAGTTAGTTACCTTTTAGACAACATATTTTAATATGTTGGGAAAACAATCATATTCATATGGATCTTCCCCTCTATGTCATTGTTATTCATGGTTACTATTGGATAGTTAATGTATGATGATACTTAAATGTTTGTAGTAATGGTGCAATAACATTGTTTTAGGAAGGAATATCTTACATAATTGGCACTTTTTACATTGTATGCACCTACGATTGTATGTACTCCTCTCACTCTCATAGAAAACACTTGATTTTAAAAATAAAACTTTGGTTGGTTTCTTTCATTCATTCAAAACACAAATATAATTGGTTGATAAAAAATTCAAGTATTATTTTGAAACTTGGAGAGGAAGCTGTATTTGTATGGAACTCAATATAAAATATTTTACTTGTATCACAATGATGATGAATGAACCATGTGTCCCAATGATAAGTGAAACATTCACTTGAAACACAGATCGATGAAATTTGATTACTTAGTCTTATACCAACAAAACATTAAAAGTGCTTCATTGGCAACTAATACTAGCATTTCATCGTAGGGAGGAAAAAGTGATGCCACATGAGAACAAATTTGTTTTTAAAAAATTATTATCTAAGATCCATAGGTTTCCTAAAGCCAATTATAGGAATGCAACAAACAATATGTGCTTTAACATGATGGTAGTGTTCTTAGTTTAACTTATCTACATTTATGTGTGCAAATATTGGATTTTTTAGATTTTAATATCTTGTTTGGTAAAAGGGTATGTGCTTTAAGCCTTGGACATGATTTGAAGAGATTTCCAATGGTTATGGTTACCCATGGTTATGCATCGCATGGACAAATCAAATGGATTTTCCTTGACTGCATTTATCTCATGTCCATCATGAGATATATATCAATATAGAGCTTGATTTATCATTTCTACCATTTTTTCTATAGTTAGTTTGCTTGTTTCATTGGTTCTAAAGTACTTTTATACATTGTCATAATTTTTTTTAATAATAATGGGATATTACCCCCAAAAAATATTCAAATGAATTAATGAATGGAGTTAACTAAGTAAAAATAAAATCTGTTGTTAGTAGAACGATGGGATCTTGGCTAATAAATGGGGTTGAGGTAGACTTTTTTTTTTTCGTGGCTAGCCTTTTAATTTAGTTTATCATAATTTTTTTTATATAAATTCTAAAATGATATATAAAATATCAATTAAATTTAGATAATTATAAAGAAAAATTTATGCAAATTTTAAAATATCAATAATAAAAAATATAAAATAATTTATGTAATATTAAAATTTTGATAAATATTATTTAAAGTACTTGTAATTAAAATTTTGTCAATGGAGTGTAGATTGGATGGTTAGGAGGAGTTGTTTGTATTCTTTTGGGTTCAAATCTCTTTTCGATGACATTTATTCTTTGTGAGTGGATATGATTGTAATCTGACTATACCTTGATTTTCTATGAATAACATGTTTATTTCTATAAAAAATTTAACATATTATCCATTCATACATTCATAAATAAATTTTTAACAACAAAAAATAGTGGTTTCATCCAAATTTATATCTCTGCATTCCAAATTCCAATGAAATTACAATCCACCCATCCACCTTTTCTATCATTGCAAAACAATTAAATACAAAGGAAGTGGCAACCTTGATTATGGTGTTGTCAGTGTCAATCTCCGATTCATGCGCTACATGGGTGTTAGATGCCAGGTTTTGGTTGTTTCTGTATTGTGTTGCAATGTGAAGAAGGATTTGTGTGTCAAATGCCAGGTTTTGGTTGGTTCTGTATTGTGACTGCAAAACAATTAAATGCAAAGGAAGTGGCAGCCTTGGTTATGGTGTTATCAGTGCCCCTCTTCGATTCTTGCTCTGCATGGGTGTCAGATGGCAGGTTTTGGGTTGTTTCCGTATTGTGTTGGGGTGTGATAAAACAAGGATTTGTGTGTCAGATGTCAGGTTTTCTGGTTTTTTTTGGGTGTTGGTCAAACGTTTTATTTTTTGGTATTTTTGGTTGGCTATTTAAATATGGACAAAATTTCTATTTTTTGTTGTTTAAATTGTATATTTGAATGTATAATTGGATTCAGTATGTTGAAAAACCCCTGGATCACTTTGATTATACAAACTTGGACACTGAAATCTTTAGATCCAACCATTCCTTACTGGATTTAGGACAAAATCAAACAGAAAAAATTGCCCAAAAACAACCAAAAGGTAAAACGTTTAGGCTACTCTATTTTTGTATTGTGTGATAACAAAAAGGATTTAGTAAAAATATCCCGAGCATTAAAACATGTAATTTCAATTCTATGAATTTCTTGTGAAACATCCTCTGAATTCTCTGAATTCTCTGAATTTCTTGTGAAAATTTTTGGACAAAAAACATGTAAACATATATAAAAATAAATATAAATAAAAATATAAAACGTTTAAACTACATTTCACCACTCCGTATTGCAGTGGATAAAGTGGACTTTGAAAGAGACATTTCCGGCTGATATCCCTTTTCCATTATCACAAAAAGTGGGATGAAGGGTGATTTGGAAGTGTGAAAAGGAAAATCAGTGGGAAAATTGAAAGACAATGATGTGCGGCACAAAGATCAGAGATGAAGAAAGCGTGGAGAAAATATTCGATGTACACCAAGCCTGTGCATATACACCAAGCTTGGATATACACCAAGCTTACAAGGGAACTTAGGCTTACATACTATCCATCTAGGTTTCTCAATAGAATCAATGCCCCCAACATGACTAGCAGTGGTTGGTTTCTTGTCTCCAACATGACTTGTAGAGGTTGGCGATTGGTCGACAACATGACTTTGCAGAAGCTTGATACCTATCATCCGTAAGACTAGAAGTGACTGGAATTTTTCCTCCATCATTACTTGCAGAGGTTGGGTGTTGGTCCTCAACATGATTCACAGAGGTTGTTGACCTATCTCCAACATGACTAGCAGAGGTTGGTTGCTTTCCCCCAACATCACTTGTAGAGGCTGTGTGTTGGTCTTCAACATGACTTGTAAAGGTTGACAACCTATCTCCAACATGACTCATAGAGGTTGGTGATTTTTTATTCCTATTCTTCCTCTTTCTATTTCGTTTATACTTCCGGTGACCAGTAGCTATACTTTCACCAGAGAAGGTAGAAGGAGGAGGAGAAGACTTTGTTGAAAAAGGAACATCAACATGATGCCCATGACATAAGGTGCTTAACTGAGAAGCATTAAGAGAATTCAAGACATTTGGAATGGTACCCAACCAAACCGATAGTCTGAAATTCAACCCAGGGATGTACAAAGTGGCCATCAAAGGGAAACCAACATTTCCAAAGAAAGGAAAAGTACAAGAATCCCCTTGCGAAGGGGTTCCTTGGTTGGTATCATCAAGAACTTTTTCCATCAATATCTTAAGCACAGGTTCTTCCCTTGCGAGATCGTTCAAGTCTATAAAAGTGTCGCACAATGAATCTGGTGAACCAATGGTAAAAAAAACAACGCCTATAAAGAGGCGGCTCCACATTTATAAGTGAAAGACAGAACAATCCTCACGATTGACGGACTGGGCGGTCTACCACCTTAGGTCAGAGACCCAAAAAAATTACTGACTAACTCACTATCACAAACTAGGGAGCACAGAGCGCACTACTAAGAAGAAAATCCTAAAAATATACAAACCAAACAAGATACCCTTCTGAATGCTTCCAACCCAGGGAGATGAAGTCTTGATCGTCCAAAGCATCCACAAAGGAAAAAAACTTGCTAGGAGAAATAGTTACCCAGAACTTCAACCGACGGTCCCTTCGGGTGTCACCCAGAGAGTACAGAGTCTTCCTCAGTTACCACGATACACCCCTCGCAGTCACCTGTGTGTCAACCTATATAATGGAAACCAGGCCACCAACTTGTAATCAACAACTAGGGGGGGACAATCGACAACTGGACGAGTGTATGGGCAGGGTAACTAAGCTTGAAGATCCTCCTGAGGTCTAAAACACAACAAGGCCATAATCACTCTTAGAGTATCTTGGATGGATCTGAGTGTCTCAGAGGTCTGACACAAGTTGGGATAGTAATGCTACAAGATTCACCCCCAATACACACTCTCCCAAACACTTTGTCGGGATCAGGAATGGATATCTTCGTCACTATCCTCCACGTGGCATCATGTTTGAGTCTTGTGTTAGAGGAGCTTTCCATATTGAGTAATTACAAAGTGTATTTTTCACACCCTAGCACAAACACCTAAGTTAAGTTTTGGTTGGCCTTGGAGAGTTTACCTCTCCACACCTAATCCAAGGCCCTAGCCTAAGCTATTGGTGAACCTTATAAAAAGTGTTACTAATATAATTTAGATTAGCACGTTCATTTTATTGGATTTTCTTACTCAAGGAACGGAAGTGAAACTTATGTTGTTTGAGACTCTTGCAAAAATTAAATTTTTAAGAACACTGTAAAACAAAACTTTACACTAATCCTTCATATGAAAAGAGTTTCAAGAAATAAAATGCATGAACAAGTCTTCAAACATAAAAATGCAACATTTTCTCCTTTCAATGCAAAATGCACAATGCAACTTTTGAGTGAAACAACAAGGAAAATGAAAGGATTTTCTTTCTTATTTTTGTTTTGAAATGCTTTCAAGATAAGAAGAAAACACAACACTATGCTAATTTCTTTTTCTTTTTCAAGCAAGTGCAGCAGGCTGCAATATACTGCCTCTGAAGATAATAAAAAAACCTAAATTTATTTGTTTCTATCATATGTCTCCATAAGCAGCTGTTTTTTTGAATCGCAGTTTTTAGTGTATAGTGGAGGTTTTGCGTTCATAGAGATTGTCCTGACAAGTTTAACCGTATGCCAAATCACATCTGCCAAAAAAATGGATGGGAGTCTGCCCCACCAATGCCAGCAAGCTACCTGAAAATGCCTGCCACCAGATCCATTGGGTTTCTAACCCCGCACCTATCAATTAACTTACCAAAAGAATTAAAAATGGTTTCATAAGTACACATTTGGAAAAATAAGAAAAGAAAATAAAAAAAAGAGTCTTATTTCATAGGTCAATGGATTCATTTCAAGTGACTTGGTTTATATAGAATTGATGGGTAAAGTGTCTCCATTCAATGTGTTTTCGGAGTTGTGAAAGGCACCTAATTCAATATGAACATATGTATGGTTTTTATTTTATATTTGTTATAAAATTATTTTATCAATAGAGTTGTACTTTATAAGAAAGTGACACTCATATATAGTCATGTCAAAATTAATTTCAAACCTCGAATGAATTGAAGGCTACAATAACACTATCAATTTATTGACCAATAAGGGGTCATAGAAATACTAATTTTGTTATATTGAAAAATAAATTATTTTATTTGTTATGTTCAACATTAAAATTTATACACATTTTTTAAGTCAACATAAAACTAATATGAAAGTCAATGCTAACTCATTGCTATATACTACCTCTGTGCCTTCGGCAGTATAATAACAATGCAAAGCAAATGCAAAGAAAGAAAGAGACCTAAAAAACTAGATTTATTATTATTTTTATTTTCTTCTAATCAAAGCAGAACTAACAAAATATGCTAGAAGAAACTATAGAATACACGATTCATGTAAAATCTAGGAAACACAGAGAGACAAGAGGATTTATTTTTTAATTTCATGAACAATATGAGCCTACAAACTGTCTAAAACCCCAAACAACAAAGGCTTTTGGAACTCAGGAAGATCTGGGAACCAAAAGTTTCCAGAAAGAAAAAGAAAATTGTTTGAAGTAAAATTTCCAAAATCACATAAATGTGTGTTGTACACATGAAACCTGTGTATGTATGCATGTTGTATATAATGCAGGATGTGTATGTATGCATGTTTTATAGAGAACATGGCGCATACACCTCTGCAAATTTAAAAAAGAAAAGAAAAATTCTAGATAGACAACTTGGGCAAGTGAAGCTGGTAGGCACTTGGAAGCTGACCAGAGACCCAACCTAACTCAGGACACTCATAAAAATATGAAAGACAAATAAAATCAAATATAACCAAGATCTCCCATTAAGACCCTAGAGAGAATCCCCAGTGGAGTTGCCAATTTTGCTAGCGGGGAAATCCCCCTATTACTATACTAGGGTCAAAGTACAGGAAAAGCTATGATATCCCTTAAAAGACAATCAAATTCCTAAACTTTCCCAAACACTCTAAAAGGATGAACAGAAAGAGATAGGAAAGTAGGTCAGAAGTAGTAACTTAAGTCCAATGTTCGATGTAGACCACCTCCATATTTATAGCTCCTAGATTGCAAGTCTCCTCCCAAAGATGACCTACAAGAATACTCAAGAAAACAATGCTACAAATATTCTATTTCTACTCATCAATTAGTGTTATATATAAACCATTATGCATAAATCAAATGAAAAAACATAAAGATATCATTTGGGATAGGAAAAAGATTCTTTATTCAAATCCAAAGATAAAAAAATACAACCTTTGTAGGCCGACACTCCGCGAACCTGGTTCAGGATCCTCTTAATGTTGCCCCAAGTTCGCTTATCCCAATGCTTTCTCTCATAATCAACTGATTACTTCAGGGGAAGGGAAGGAATTATCTAGGAGAAAAGGCTAGAGAGGGAACGTTGAGGAAAAAACCTAGAAGGGGTTGCAAATACTTGGGCAAGGAGGGAAAAGGGATTTGGGCAGAGTTTCAATGTTCTAATGCCTGATCTAGGAATGGGACCCCAAGACACCCTTTTATATGAAAAAAGGATAGTTATTCGGTTTGGTGACAGGTTACAACATGTGAATTGGTTAGGAAACCTCCAATAGCCTGTTAACTTCGCTGAATTCATTGCAACTTTTGGAGGTAAACGTGGATTTTTTAGTATGCAACTAGCGTATGTACATGGGTTGTCTATCATGCAACTAGCGTATGTACGTGGACAATAGTGCAACAGAGAGCGTACATGCTCCAAAAAATGGTTTTTTAAATAGAGTTCCTTAGTAGTAAATTGGTAAATTGTGCAAGTAGAAAGGCCAATGACATGTATGCATAAGTAGGGAAATTTAGGTCTATAACCCTCAAACTTTGTCTTACTTGTCTCTTCTACAACTCAACAACTTACAAAAATATATCAGAACTACAATAGTCAAACTGAACTAGTATCTAACTAATTAGAACCAACAAGAACCACTTGGAACCCCGACCTAGACCTCCTAGGTTCTTATTTGTGCTATTTTACAAGCTTATTAATTGTTACAATCTCTTACCAAAACCCTAACCCTAACATGGTTAGGTTTTCTTTGCTGCATTCCTTGCATGCTTTCCTCCTTTGCATGTGGATTTCCCTCGCACATGCTACTTTTCCTGCCCACTGTTCTTCTCCAAAATTGGGTTTTACCTTCCAAAAATAGACCTTTCCTCAAAATAGGTCCGCGCCCAACAAATGGGTATAGCACACAAGATGTGTGCTGAAAGTCCACGTTCACAATGAAGACAATAAATTTCCAATATAATACATGCTCTTTGTTGATACCTCTACAATAAATGTAATAGGAGTAATACGCTCCTTCGACGACTTTATCTTACACACATGCTACACGTTCCTTCTCCTTCAATGCGGGCTGCAAATATTTCTAGCAACAATATTATAGGTACTATGACCTCCTCCTTTACAATGTCAAAGTGCCCAAACAAAATCTATCCTTTTTCAACGAGTCTCTGATTTCCACAACGAATACCTACGACCGCTTCCTTAATGGCTCTCAGGTTTCTGAACTCACAGATTTGAACTGACGTGATTAGCTTCTGCTAGAACACATTCCAGTGCTCTCCTCAATGCGTGACAATCAACGATCTCATCTCTATGGAGAAATGGAACAACAAGCTTACGGTTGGGAGGAACATCCTTCATATGTATTCATTTGGTGATTTCTCAAAAGATAAGTGTATTATTATATTTTGTGTTTAATAACACTGTGCAAATTGAATATTTGAATGTTGTGTTTTCTTGATTAGTTGCATTCATGAATTTTTAATATGTTGTTAGATGCATGTACATTTATGGGCATGTTTCCCTTGTTAATTTTATTGTATCAAGGAATTTTAATTTCTTTAGAAAGCTAGGTACGTTACGCTTCACATCTCCCCAACACTTGCCTTCAAAAAGTACACAAGAATGAAGAAAAATGATGACATCAAATGAAGTAAGAAAGAAGAGGCCTCATCCCATGCCAAAGTTGTGCTTGCATATCTCATTTGATAATTTCATGTGCATTATAATTACACTTTTGCAATGGAGCTCTCATATCCACATTGCAAATGTAACCACTTCATAATTGAGTAAATTTTTTGTCGGTTATTCATTACCTATTTCCATCTCTTCCACTTCATTTTCCTCTTTATTAATTTCTTCATACATTTCATATTGTTTAAGATACTTTTATTTATTGAAAATAGATACAAATTTGTGTTTAGAAATGTTTTGCAATATACTTTGTTAGAGTCGCTAAAACTTATCAAAGTTCAAACACTTTCCATTAGATCTCAACACATCGTAAGGGATTTCTTTCCCACTTTATGAAAAAATGTTTTTTGAATACAAACCTCACATCAAGTTTAAACTTCTCTATACTTAATGTGTTATATTGAAGCACAGATCTAGATACCATCTTTTTTATACAATAATTTGATTCTACTAATGCGATTAATTCTTTAACTTTTGATGTCATGTCATCTTTGAACACATTTTCAGCGAAGGATATTCTATAAGTTTCTCATTTAGTTAAAATAATCACAAACAAACTCAAGTTGCAAAATACTATGGTATCACAGTGTTACTTCACATTCATATAAATTTATTTTTGAACCACTACGTGCATAAATTTATAGAGAAAACACAAGTAGTTATTTTTTTCTTATTAATTATTAATTAGTCATTTTTTGTGTGACTACTATAGTGTATAGGTTTTCACTATCATTCTGAAAGTCATATGTCTCATGGGCCTTTGGGCCTTTTTTCTGCCATTCCTCTTTATGTTTGTGTGTTTTGTTATGAAGCCATAAATATCTTCTTTTCCATAACATTTAAGAGTATTCATTCAATGATCTCATTCATTTTTTTCCCTCATGTAAGTAGACTTTATCATATCCTTCCAGCTCCAACAATTTGTGTTCTTCGTATTGTTGAACAACTAGAAAATGCAATGTCGAATATGCATTTCTTTATCGATTCTCAACATCGACCCTTCCAACATCCATGCAACTAACATCAAAGGTATCACCTTGTTTGGAATAACAACCTTGGGCCAACATATTTACATATCTACTCTTTTGTATCTACTTGTCGAAGATAGTTTCCTTTTAGACAACATATTTTAATATGTTGGGAAAACAATCATATTCATATGGATCTTCCCCTCTATGTCATTGTTATTCATGGTTACTATTGGATAGTTAATGTATGATGATACTTAAATTTTTGTAGTAATGGTGCAATAACATTGTTTTAGGAAGGAATATCTTACATAATTGGCACTTTTTACATTGTATGCACCTACGATTGTATGTACTCCTCTCACTCTCATAGAAAACACTTGATTTTAAAAATAAAACTTTGTTTGGTTTCTTTCATTCATTCAAAATACAAATATATTTGGTTGATAAAAAATTCAAGTATTATTTTGAAACTTAGAGAGGAAGATATATTTGTATGGAACTCAATATAAAATATTTTCCTTAGTCTTATACCATCAAAACATTAAAAGTGTTTCATTGGCAACTAATACTAACATTTCATCATAGGGAGAAAAAGGTATAGCTTAGGTTTTTGGCATATGAAGGGCGATGGCGATAGATGGCGAACATGGAGGGGGTCCTGGAGGCGAACCTGGAACTTCCTTCCTAGACTCCACCTGAAGTTTACTTTTTACGGGATCCTATAGTATTCCATGGAGACTTTCTCTTGGGAATAGGACTCTGTCCTCCCTTGCTTTATCGATTTATTTTAGAGTTTTTTATATTCAGTGATTCTTTGTTCTCCACACACCTCTGGTCTGTTCTAGGTTATAGTGCTTTGGGCCTATCCTATTTTGCCTCAGTTTTGTCTTCTTGTCCAGCTACCATTGCACAGGGATTGGTAATATATCCTTGTTAGGCTCTGTTTTCCTGTCCTGTAACTATTACAGTGTGAACTTGTCATCTTCCCATACGGTTCTCTCTCTGTCCTTGCTTTACCCTTCATCGTTGCTATTGATTATTGCTGGTGGCCCTGCATTGGTTACCAGCTTTTATCTATAATGGAAAATTAGTTTAACAATCTTATGCCTTCTTCTGATGAAATTATCTGGAAACAGGTGGGTCTTTTTGAAAAAGTGGATTCTCTCGAAAACAAGCTGTTGAAAATTCCCTCCATTTCAAACAACTCTTCCATTCCTACCGAGCTCCCTATTGAACTGGTCTCTCCTCCACTGATGGCAGCCATTGCTCCTATGACTGCTCCTTCTATCTCCGACAGGCCCCTCCCTACTATTAGTCCTTCCTTACTTCATGATTGCACAAGCCTCCCTTCTTTTCTGGATTTTCAAAAAGCCCCTACTTCCTCTTTTCGAGCTGCCTCCTACGGTCGTAAGGAGTCGAAATCAAATAGAAGAACCAAGTGTATGGTGCTGGGAGATGGAGTGGGCTTAGAATACCTGTGCAAAATGTTGCTCTGCGCTCTTGTGGGTCGTATCTCCTACAAAAGTTTAAGCACTCACCCTCTTGAGGACTGGATTAAGTTGCATTGGTATCCTCTCTTAGGTTACTCCCCGGAGGTCCTTTATCTCAAAAAAGGATGGCTTGGCTTTAACTGTAAGCCTCCTGAGGACATGGATGATTTTAAGGATGGAAATTTATTTTAAAATGTAGAAACCTTGGCGAATATTACTAATCCTTCATATGTCAACTATAAATGTTTGGCTATATTTTTTTAAAAATATTCAAATTTCTAAATACTTTATATAGTTTTTATAAAACTTTGACGATTTTTAAGGTAAAATAATTTTATCCTATAGAATTTGGGTGAATCATTTTTAAAATAGCGAATCTCATTTTTGTAAAAACCATGGAAAATTAGCCCATGAGCGAAATTTAGCCCCTAAAATCATCCCTGCTTGAGGATGCCTCATTGTTATTAAATACACTGTGGGTCTTTGGTGGAAGCAGCCTCATGCTTAAGCACTGGAGAATGGATTTCAACCTTGCCACTGACTACCTTAAGCACAGACACCTTTGGGTACTACTTCTGAGCCTTCCTCTTTATCTCTGGAATGAAGGAGCCCTTCAAGCTATAGGTGATTCTCTGGGCAAGTTCATCGCCTTTGATGCTTAGTCACTCACTGGTCCTATGAGAAAAATGGGCAGAGTTCTGGTCGAGATGGACTTTACTACTGGTTTACCAGAAACCCTTGAGATCGAATGGAGAGGATGAAAAATATTACAGACTCTAGACTATCTTGGACTCCCTTTCCGCTGCAACCGTTGCCGTGAAACTAGCCATCTTCGTCGCTCTTGCCCTGGTAAGACTTTGATCGACCCCTTTGATGATGTTGACTTGCTCTTAAATCCTCCTAACTATATGGATGAAGATCCATCCCTTACTTTCTTGGAAACTCCCTCTGAACCACCCTCCCCTCCCTTACCTGGACAAACAGAAACTCTGTCATATAAGCTTAATCAGCATTGTCCTCTTCTTTTCAAATCCCTTTCCACTGCAGAGAAGGAATCCATTAATAGCTCCCTTTGGCTAACTTCATCCTCCTATGCAAAGTTTCCCATTCCAGAAGTTGAGCCTTCCCCCCCGATGCCTCAACCTCCTTCTTCTTTCGTTCCCACTGCAGTCGGCTCCCTTCCGACTAGTGTAGACCCTTCTGTTTCCCTACTCCCTCCTCCCTTTCGCTTCCCCTCCCTCCTTCATCTCCAGCCAAGTTGTCCAGTCTCCCTTCCAACTCTATTGAATCAGAAGGCTTCCCAGCTGTTCTTCCAGGATATAGGTAGCCCGAGGAAGATGAATAAAACCTCTTGGCTACGCTGAATTCTTCTTCCTCCCTCCCTTTTCTCCCTGACAACACTACATTTCTACCCATCTATCAGGGTAAGGAGCTCATCGCTCCCTCTTCGAAGGCAGGCACCTCTTCCTCTCACCACTCTGGAAAAGAGGTTAAAGCATTTGTGTGGTCGCGAGGTATCGGCTCTAAACTCTCCCCTCTACAGACGTGATGCTCTAGAAAGAAAAAAGAGCTTTTAAGTACTCAACCGAAGTAATCTATCATTCCTTCTCAGGATGGAAAGGCCCTTAGAGCATTGAAGGCCTTGGCAAGATCCAAGTGACGATTGTGCTGTCTTTAAATATTCGAGGGATTGGAGGCACCCTCAAGGTTGCTTCCGTTCGAAGATTGCTTGAGCGATTGAAACCTGATATCATCTTTCTTCAAGAGACCCTCTCGGTCGAACAAAAGTCTAGAGACTTCTTGCATCTTTTTCGCTCCTCTTGGGTCACAGTGGCTATTAACTCCATTGGAAACTTTGGTGGCCTTCTGGTTGCATGGGACCCCTGTCCTTTTCGATTTGAGACCCTTCCTGATGAGCGGAGGCATTCTGTTGGTAGGCCATTGCTTATCTATCAATCAGGAGTTGACGTTTCTAAATGTTTATGGCCCTTGTGTGGACCGAAAGCAGTTTTGGACACTTTTTTCCAATAGTGGTATACTTTCCATTCCGAACCTTATTCTTGGCGGTGATCTAAACATCATTCTTTCTGCAGATGAACACTAGGGAGGTTCCTTCTTGTCTGGTTCAAATGAAGAATTTTACAGAGATCTTTTTGCCTCACAGAACCTGATCGATGTCTGGCCGACTTGTTTGGTCCCCACTTGGCGAAATGGGTGCTCCGGATCTGAAGCAATTGCTAGACATCTGGACAGATTCTTAGTTTCTAATGTTTTTTTTACTTCTTCGGGATTTTCAAATTCGTGGGTGGAACTCCCTTTTGTTTCCTACCATGTCCCCATTCTCCTTCATTTGAAAATTCCCCCACTGCTCAAATCTTTTCCTTTCAAGTTCAACCACCACTGGCTGTTGGATACTGACTACTCTATTTTAGTTCAAAATGTCTAGACGAACCCTTGCTTCCTGCGTGAAGAAAATCCTCAGCTGTGAATTGTTTGGAAATTGAAGGTACTTAAATCTCAAACTAAATTTTGGTTTAAAGCTAAAAAGACAGAAGAGACACTCTTGCTGAATAATCTGGATTATGAGATCATTCAACTCATTAATAAGTCAGCCACTTCTGCCTTAATCATGGAGGAATCTGCTAGCCTTAAGGCACTGGAATGTAGGAGAGATTCCATTCTTCGCGAGAAGGAAAATTGCTGGAGAATTTGTAGCAAAGCTACCTGGTTAAGAAGTGGAGATTCAAATTCAAAATTTTTCCACAAGGTGGCAAGCTACAACAGAAACAAAAAGTTTATTTGGTCAATCGAAAGCGGACTCTTTGGGCTCCTTCATGGACAGGAAGCAATCAAAGATGAGGCTATCTCTCACTTTGAACACCTTTTCAAAGCCAGCATTAATCACAATCTTAATGAGAAAAGCAGTAGTGCCAGTCTTTTCCCACAGTTGGTTACTGAAGTTGAAGCTACTAACCTCTATAAACATGTCACTCTGCCGAAACTTAAAGAGATTCTGGATCATTTCAAGAAAGAGAGGAGCCCTGGCCTTGATGGATGGACAACTGAGTTCTTCATTTTCTTCTTTGATCTTGTAGGAGCTGATCTCCTTCAGATGGTGGAGGATTCTCATTTAAAAGGGAATATTTTTGGAAGCTTAAATTCCACAATTCTGGCCTTGATTCCAAAGGAAAACAACTCGGTTTCTTTCAATGACTATCGACTGATATCACTTTGCAACCTCATCTATAAGGTAATCTCAAAAGTTATTTCTAATAGAATCAAGCCAATACTTGAAAGATGTCTTTCAGCGAAACAAATGGGATTTCTGAAGGGCAGAAGAATTCGGGATGCTATCGGAGCAGCTCATAAGAGCATTCACAGCATTAAACATAAAAATATTAAGGCCTTGGTCTTGAAGCTAGATCTCAAAAAATCTTTTGACAACATTCACTGGGAGTTTTTGAGGCTAATCTTACTTACAGTAAGCTTTGGAGTCAAGTTAACTGATTGGATTTTGTCCTGTGTCACTAATGCAAATTTTGCAGTGTTGATTAATGGAGAGGTGACAAGGTTTTTCAAAAGCGAGAGGGGGCTCCATCAGGGATTCCCACTCTCACCATACCTTTTTATCATGATAATGGAAGGCCTTAGCTTGCTTCTTTCAAAAAGCATCTCTGAACACCATATATCTAGTATAAAGGTTTCAAAGTTCTTAAAGATTGTTCATCTAATATTTGTTGACGATGTCCTCTTAATGACAAACGTTGATTTGACGGAGTGGTTAGTGATCCTGGACTTGCTTCAAGCTTTCTGTTCTGCTTCGGGTTTGTCCATCAACTATACAAAATCCACAACTCATTATTGGGGGCTTAATGAAGCCAAGCTCTCTTCACTAAAAGACTCCATCCCCTTTTCCTTCTTAGATCTGAGTAAAGGTTTCAGATACCTCGGTTACCAGCTGAAACCTGGAGCATCCTCTTCTGAAGATTGGCGCTGGCTTGTGGCTAAATTTGAAAGGAAAATTGGTTTTTGGTGTAACAAGTGCCTGTCACTAGGTGGACGTTTTACCCTGGTCAAATCGGTGCTGGAAAGTGTCTCTGTCCTCTAGATGTCATTGGAGTGGATCCCCAACAAGATCATAAACATTCTTTGTAGGCTCTCTTTCAATTTCCTGTGGAGTGGTCAAACTGGTAAGCACCGATTCCATTTGTGCAACTGGGAATTATTGTCAAAGCCATTAAGGGTAGGGGATTGGGGGCTTAAGAATCTTTCCATCTTCAACATGGCCCTACTAGCAAGTTCATTTTGGAGGGCGCTCTCGCATGATAGCATTTGGCACCGCATTTATTATTGACAAATATCTGGGATCCTTGCCTCTTCACACCTGGATACGAAAGCCTTCTCTTCTACAAAAGCGGGCATCTTCTTTTTGGAAGGGTTTGATTTCTTCTTCTTTGGTGATCCTTCATTGGCTTCGATGGAAGCCAGGATTGGGCTCTGATATATTGATTGGCAGGGACAAAATACTCGAGCTGGAGGAACTTTCGATTCTTTCACCAAATCTGAGATCTCAGCTTTACTCCTTTAATTCTCTGTATTTAGCGCAGTTGAGAATTCCAATCCGCGCGCTCCCTCTTCTGGATAACTGGCTAGGCAGTGGCTGTTTGAACTTAAGCGGACAGGATGCCACCGACTGGGACTCCTATACTGCCTCTCTTAGAAGCGTCGGTATCTCTCTCAACGATGAGTTGGACTCTTTATTATGGGCTAGAGGAGATGCCACGGGAGTCATCTCAGTTAAAAACATTTACACCGCCCTCCTTCATCCGCTGGACTTCGACGTTGACAACACTTGGTTTCATCAACTGTGGAAGTGGTCGATTCCACTCAAATGCAAATTTTTCATTTGGCTCTCTGCTAAAGAAAAAGTCCTCATGTGGGAGATGCTCCGGAAGAAAGGCTGGGAAGGCCCTGGGATCTGCTATTTCTGTAATCGCTCCTCGGAAGACATTCATCACATCCTTATCCATTGTGATTTTACGAAGGCTGTTTGGCAACGCCTACTTATGCATTTTTCTCTTAATTTACTTTGGAACGACTCCACCGTCTCAGATTGCTTCAATGTATGGTCCACAGAAAAATCCGCTCCGGTTTGTTTGGTTGTCCATGCCTGTTGGCAGATTTGGATTGAAAGGAATAAAGTGCTCTTTGATGATCACCCCCCCTCCGTTCTCGCTGTAGTTCACAAAATTTTGGCTTCTTTCTCCTGACAGTCGTCCACTATTAAAATCTTCCCTTTCAAAGCATGTGAGTTTACGCAGGCCAAAGGTTACACTTTAGCATGCTTTAACGGTGCAGCTCAGTGAAATGGCTTATGTTGTGGAGCTGGAGGCATCTTCAAGACTCACCTGTCGAGGATCACAAAGTGGTTCATCAATTGTGGAGCGGGAACTAATACAAAAGCTAAATTTATGGGTTTATGGGCATCCCTCACTTTGGCATCTTTATGGTCAATCAACCACTTACAAGTCCTTGGTGACTCGAGAGTTATTATTGACTGGAAAAAATCTTAAAAGCAAACTTCATTCAGTCAATATTGAGTGTTGGAAACAAAAAACGCAGGAATTGTCTAGAAACTTCATTGATATCAGCTTCCATCACATTTCTAGAATTCACAATAGAGAGGCTGATGCCCTCTCTAAGAGGGCTCTAAATGAAGTGGTAGGGAGGCTTTCAATCTACCACTGGGATAGTGGGAAAGAGAGTCCCATCTCCTTTATTAATATCTTTGAATAGTGATGGATGTACTTTTTAGTGGATAGTCGGCAGCTATGCAAGTATTAGCTAGTTTCTCTTCCCGCCTACACTCTTGCTTATTACATTTCTTGGTTAGTTTCTTCGAAACATTGTTGTTTCTTGTAATGGAATGTTTACCATTGCCCTCGCACTGATCTTGTTGCAGCGTATTGTAAAGGAATTTATACCCTATATAAATTTGAGATAATTTTTTCTTGGAAAAAAAAAGGGAGAAAAAAGTGATACCGCATGAGAACAAATTTATTTTTAAATAATTATTATCTAGGATCCATAGGATTCCTAAAACCAATTATAGGAATGCAACAAACAATATATACTTTGATATGATGGTAGTGTTCTTAGTTTAACTTATCTACATTTATGTATACAAATATTGGATTTTTTTTATTTTAATATCTTGTTTAGTAAAAGGTATGTGCTTTAAGCCTTGGACATGAGTTGAAGAGATTTTCAATGGTTATGGTTATGCATTGGATTTTCCTTGAGTGCATTTATCTCATGACCATGATATATATCAATATACAGCTTGATTTGTCATTTCTACCATTTTCTTATAGTTTGCTTGTTTCATTGGTTCTAAAGTAATTTTATACATTGGTTTAATTTTTTTTTTAATAATAATGAGATATTACCCCAAAAAATATTCAAATGAATTATTAAATGGAGTTAACTAAGTAAAAATAAAATCGGTTGTTAGTAGAACGATGGGATCTTGGCTAATAAATAGGGTTGAGGTAGACTTTTTTTTTTGTTGCTAGCTTTTTAATTTAGTTGGTTGCTAGCTTTTTTTTGGTTGCTAGCTTTTTGTTTTGGTTCCTAGCTTTTTGATTCATGCGCTGTATGGGTGTGAGATGCCAGATTTTGGTTGTTTCCGTTATGGTGCTGTCAGTTCCCCTCTCCGATTCCTGCTCTGCATGGATGTCAGATGGCAGGTTTTTGGCTGTTTCCTTGCAGGTCTGGCAGGTTTTTGGCTGTTTCCTTGCAGGTCTGTGGTCGTCGACAAGACAGGCCGTAGCCTTGCAGTGCTTCGACTATCAGAAAATGCAGTGTATAGCGATTCTACCATGTGAAGAAATCATGAGATGTACCCAGGACTGGAATTTCACTTTCACATTAGCTGATTTGAAAGTATGAAAAGGAAAATCAGCAAGGAAAATTGAAAGACAGCCGGACATTGCCCGTTGATTTGCGGCACAGAAATGATGAAAGATGGAGAAAGTCATCGATATGCAGTGTAAAAGTAATGAGAAGTCAGTACGAAATAATTGAGAGACTAGATAGTAAGGGAAATCGGGGCTTAGATTTGAAGAAAGTGTGGAGAAATTGTTGGATGTGTGGTATGAATTCGCTAAAAAAGAGATGTGCTGGTTTGTGGTCGTAGACAAGAAAGTCCGTAGTTTTTCATGCTTGTATCAACATGTCTTTAATATATATTGGAGGTATTTAATATATATTGGAGGGTATAAGTGTAAGGTATCAACATGTCTTTTAAACTCTAAGAATCTTGAAGTTACGTGATATTGATTTAATATTCATTCTTTTAATTCATATTAGTGTGATATTTTTTAGGAGAAATCTAGAAAATAATGTTTTTTTTCAAATATTTTTTTTAAATATCTTAATTTCTTTATTTCCTTTTTATTTTTTGATATAAGTTCACATAATAGCCTTCCAGTGCTTGGAAAATAATGATTATTTTTCAACTTAAAGTAAGAAGATAAAACATTTTGGTCATATATAATGTATTTATTGTGAAATAATCATTTTATGATTATTCTTTGTATTGTGATAAGTTTTCATTTATCTTTAAAAAAATTTATATTATGTTTTCTACCATGTTTTTTGTTTTATATAAGGAGTGCATTACCATTAAACATGTTGTGAATTTATGTACTAATTTGCAAATTAGAATGATTTTATAAAAATATATCATCCTTCTATTCAAGGTATGGAATATGTATTTTGCATTACAAATGCATGGTTTTTAAGAAAAATATCCATTTAGTCATTAGACACCAACTAATTCAATATCTTCTACTAAATGTATTGAAAGGTTAGGTTAGCATGAATGTCCATGAAACTTAAAGAGAGTTTCTCCTCCAAGGTGCAAACAATTTTTTTCATCTCTTCTTATAATGATAAAATAGAATCAACAACAATGTTCATTTAAGTGATCTATATATCAAATTAATATAAAAGACACCATAAAGTAGAACCAGGGTTTGAAAGTGTCTAGGCCTTGTTCTGTAGTGCACATACGTCGCAGAGAGTCTTGATCTTCAACACTTTAATTTTAGCAACATAGACAATTATTCCGGTGAAAACCCTATCGATGAAGCTCAACATGGAGGCATTTGATGATTCAGTGAAATTTTGAGTATTTAGGTTCGATCTTCTTATAAGCTTTTAACTGGATGAGTGTAAAGATTTCATATTTTGAATCTTTAGGTATGTATTATTATCGATTTCATGCAAGGTTTTTTCTTAAGAATCTTGAGCTCTCTTAGCTCATTATCTTCATGAATATCTAGCTCTTTGAATGAAGAAAATTATGCACTTTCATTATTCTTGAATTGTAAAAATTTGATCCCTAATACGTTAAATTCTTCGTTATTTGAAACTCTCGATGTCATATGTCTCCATGCCTGACACATCCATTGTAGTGCGGTCATTATTCTTCGAAAATGACGAGTTATGTTTGAATTTCTATGAATGAAGTTTTGAAAAGTAGTCCTTTGCAGGTCTAGTCCCAATCCTCTACAACCTTTGCAATTGGGGTGCAATCTCTTCGGTCAAGACTCGATAGTCACTACTAAAAGCTTGGATAAGATAAGCATTTAGATTTATTGAGTTTTTGTGGGCAAAGTCCCATTAGCAGTGCATTTGAGCTAAAAAATTACAAGGTTTTTTACCATTAAATGCCACCAAAAGATGTTAAAATAGTCATATTGCAATTTGTAAGCCCTCCGAAACTTGCATGCGATTAGCTTGAAATGTTTTAGTACTTTTGACAGCTGAATCCTACTTTAAGATGAGAAAAGTGTCTTAGTGCATTCCATTATCCGTGCAAAACGTGTTTATTCATTTTTTGAAGTGAAATTCAATTCTGGGTTTCATTCATCCATGCTCGAGGGGATTCACCACATATTGCTTTCTAAATTCAACTAATCATCCAATCATATATACATTGTAAACTAATCCTCTATAAGTTGTGGACTCTTTGATTAATCATTTGGGAAAAAAAATCTATCATACCTAATGCAATATATATTTCTAATAATTATAAATATTGGGAGATCATATTTATAAATTTCACAATATTTAGAAATTGAAATATAAATTTCACAATATTTAGAAATTGAAGTGTATTAGTATTTACATGGCTACATTTTTTTTTTTAAGTAAAAAAGGTGTTACTTGCTATATTATATTGACAAAAATACAGAGACAAAAATATATAGAGCTATAGGCCTACTGTGCCACCAAATATGCTGCCATTTTACCGGAAACCAACACATTTTGGGGCCAGTATAGTATGTCTAGGAAAATAGTCTAAAATATTGTTTCGCCATCTGTCCTGCCCGAAGGAAACTAGGACAGATGGAAATAGATCATCTTAACTCTGAACAATAGCATGATGTAAAACCAAACTAAAAATAAAATCTCAAATACCCGGTGACCCGTCCCCCTTGTCCTCCTGACACATGGATTTGGCCTGAATGATAAATGCCTGTGCGCACGTTGGGCATTTTAATTTTGCTGGAGTGTTGGAGTAAGCATCAAGGAGAAAGTCCAAGTGTTGTCCCATGAGGGAGGCTCTGTGCTCTTGGTCTGCCATTTGGCCTCAGAGTTCAAACACGAGATCCAGGTGTGTTACGCGAAGGAGTGGAGCATGCAATTCACTGGTTGTTGCCTCGCCTGAGGTGTCTTTCCCCACTTCAGCTCTAGCCTCTACCTCATCCATGGTTGCAATGTCTGTGTGATGCATCATTATGGTGCAGGCGCTTTTCGAAACCTCATCCTCGTATGTCACCTCCTCAACGTAGCAGGTTGGGATATCCTCACAGAGCCTCCACATTTTCTTTTCTGTTGCTGGAGGTTCCAAGGTGTTCGCCATATCATCCATGCATGGTATTTCTTCTGCATAGCAAATTGGGAACTCTTCTTTTGACTCTTTCTTCAAACAACTTTCAGCTTGTGTGTCAAGCTTAGTTATGGGAATTTCTTCTCGCTTCATACCTGTGGGTTTCCAATTCTCCATTGCAGGCTTAGATACAGTGGCATAGAGTGTGATGTGGGCGACTCTAGCTCTCTGTCGGGGGATAGAATTTTCCATCGTGAGTGTGTGCTCAAAATGCTGCCTTCCCTGTCGATGCACAGTGTGGGTGTGTCGAGATGAACCACGGTGAGGCTTGCCTCGCTCCCTTGGCATTGCAGAGGAGGAGTGAATAGAAGGCACCTTCGGGGTCAGTGAAATACAGATGAAAATACACCAGAGCTCACAGTCAGTAGGGAGGTTCAAAACGAGAATGAACTAGCTATGTATAGGCTTCCTTGCTTTCATATTTTCGTGGGACGACATCACATGGCCCCTCCTTAACTCTTCCATATTGAATGCTGGCAGCGCTAGCTCTTTTGCTCGGCGGAGAAGTCCCTCATTCGTAAGACTATTGTAATGGCCTGCTACCATCTTTAATATTGAAGGGATAGGGAGCGACCTACAACATTTAAGCCCTGGTTTAGTGCTAAGACGAGTGGAAATGATGCTCTATGTGTCACCCCATCCGGGGCTTTACATGGCTACATTAAAAACTAAGTGAATTGATATTTACATGACTAAATTCTTGTTATTCTTCTTAAATATATTATTAACTATCAATTGGAAATTATAAAAAAACTTAATATTAGCATTGATAACACCAATTTATTTGGCCATCGTCACAAAACTCCATGAATATTATATAAATTTGATTATTACAAAATCCCAAACATTTATTTAAAGTTTGATTATCTAAAACAAAAATTATATAAATTTGATTATCCTCAAATTGTTAGATATTCCTAATAATGATGTTCGCTTGAATCCACTTTAGGAGACACATTTCTCTCGGAAGAAAAATGTACTCGATATTGGGATTTGTTTGCTCAAAATAATTACTAATAAATTAAATTTAACGTGGGTTCTGAAGATTCCCTTGTACTTTTGCGCAATTTCATGGACAATAGACCTCAACATCTCCTAGGCTCGACAACATCAGTCTCTGGTTCAAAACCTGGAAAATACGTGGTCCAATCAGATTTACAGTCCAATGAACTTGTGATAATTTTTGGAGTCCAAGGGTTGATATTTGTGCTTCACAAATTTTCGAGTCTCGGAGACCAATTCTTTGTACACCGAGGTTTTGAGGTATTTAAAAACTGGCGAGCTGTTATGCTTTTGATAGAAAGTTAAATGAATAGCTTAATCATTTGCAACAATTATTGTTCACTTCAGAAGCTTGGTTGTATCATTTTGGGAGCTTGCTAGACAAAAAATCCACTAACATTACCATAACATAATCATGCAAAATTCTTCAAATGACCTTCAGAAGCTCAAGGATTCTATGTGCTACTGGAAATATGCAGTATTATTGAGCACTCAAACCATAAAAATCAGTGTAAAGTTCGATCATTTAATTTTATTTAAGAGATTTTACTTTTAATTTCCCAATACCAGGGGACATGGAGCCGTCTCCATGCATATTTTCCAGACTTCTCGAGAATATAGAACCAGATTTAATTTTATCTGTCTCCATGCATATTTTCCAGACTTCTAGAGAATATAGAACTAGATTTAATTCTATCTATCACAAAAAATCAATGATTCCCCTTTAAAAAGTCCAGATTCCCCATAAATTGTTGAAAATTCAAGCTTACGACACGCATGAAAAAAATTGCAGCCAATTCATTTTATAAAGAGTATTCTTTATCTAAAATGATGACAGTAAGGAAAATATGCTTACCAACATAAATTATCCGAAAAGAAGATGACGATTACAATGTTACAATGTTTTAGCTCTGGAATCCTCGTATCTTTTGGTGGACAATCCTCGAAACCCTAGCGGTTCACAAGATAACTACACCTTCATAGTGAAAGGAGGTCGATTGAGCTAGTTTTAGGTGGACAGATATATTTTAACTGTGGAAAAAAAATTATATTCTGGAGTTGGGTGCACTCGTAATCATATAAAAATAATCGACAGATTGATATTAATAAATTATGGTGTCCCTAAGCAGTTCCACCGCCATCACCACTCAGTTATATCTCCCATTTTAAATACAACAAAGTGGGGCGATGGTAGAATGAAAATGATAGAATGGAAATCAATTTGATAGATGTTTGAATGAAATCACCTACTCACTTATCTGTGTTCCTTGGTTTTTGTGGAGGATATTTATAGGTCTAAAAATTGTTAGAATTTTCATGGTTTGCACACCATGGAACCTTCTCCCATGCAAAACCCACCATCCAAGACAGTTTTTAAAGAAACATCGCAAAACCTCATAAACCTGCCTAAAATGGCGACAAACGCTTGAATCCCTGTCCCCGTCCCCTACCTTAACAAAGCAAAAGCACAAAAGGAATACAACAAAGCCATCGAAAAATCCTCTGAACTTGCTCCAATCTAAACGGAATGCGCAGATTCAAGGCTCTATTCAAAGCTATCGAGATACAAAGTGCTCTTGAAATCTCGAAGTCCATGTAAAGGTTCCGAAGTTTCTCCATTACCTTTATTTCTCAACACTCCCATTCATCAAACCTTATGCGTTATCTCCGCATACCCTAAACCTCCTCTCGCCCAGTGATATAGCAATTGCCCCACTATATTTCAACCCGAAGTATATATGAATATACGTATACCGACATGTCCCTTTCATATGGTAACTTTCCACTTTTGATGATGGTAAAATTTAACTACAGTCAACTGTACCATGTGGGAGGAAGGAACTAAACATCTGGCTCCTCTTCACCTAATTCAACGACTGAGATCGATCAGAGGATAATTCAGAAAACTGACGACTGAGATCGATCAGAGGATAATTCAAAGAACTAGGGCCCACAGGACTGCTGGCTTACATTCCCAGGTCCACGTTCAGATTACAGGTTTGTACATATTAAATACTACATGTATAAATACAAGATACTTGAACGTTTTGACGATGATGGAGATTTTGGTACGCAGGATTGTAGGTGTATCTAGTGACTGGCTACAACCAGTGATATCCCCTGGAGGCGGTTAGCCGGGATAAATACAACAAAGTGGGGCACTAGCAGACTGGAAATGGTAGATTGGAAACCAATTTGATAGAACTTTGAATGAAATCACCTACTCACATGTCTGTGTTCCTTGGTTTGTGTGGAGGATATTTATAGGTCTACAAAGATGGTTTTGGAAAACCTATCAACCGATTGACAGGTTTTCTACAAAACCTATCTCTAAGAGGTCTACAAAGATGGTTTTGGATGATGGTTTTGGAAAACCTATCCCTAAGAATGCCTTTGGCATAATTAAAAAAATTATTAAAAGCACATAGAAAACTTAAATTCACAACTTGCTATGCAACATTCAACATTGTGACAGGTAATATATATATTTACTTTTTTATTCAATAACATGGATATACCCTTCATACAACCATCAACTTAATTTCAACAACATAACTTCAATTTAAAAAAAAAATGAGATTTATTCCAAATTTATGTTGCCCAATTTTAACAAAATATTTGTTAACAATTAAGTATCTCATCTTTCAAAAGAAATGAAAAAGAAATGTTAATGAGTAAGTATTCTCTATTTCAAAAGAAATGAAAAATAAATAAAATAAATATTAACGGATAAGTATTCCATGTCTTAAAAGATGATTTTTTTTTTCTCTTTTTATAAGAAAATAAATATAAAAAATAAATCTTTTTTTAAGCTATTTATGCATAAGTATTTTGTAGGCTTACATGCACTCCCACCCACACATTATATGAAATATTTTCCAAGATATAATGGGGAAGGGGATGTCACAGCTGAGGAGCATTTGGTAGCCTTCTACAACTTTGTAAACAACTTCAACATTGAATATGCAGATGTGTGGATGAGATTGTTTGTACAGAGCCTGGGTGGGGAGGTAAGGAAATGGTTCTGGGTCCCCCTCCAACATCCATTGCAGATATTGATGCATTAGATGAAGCTTTCATAAAGCAATGGCGAGATAGAATGGATTATTTGATAGAAGGGATTATTTGTATTACATCATTGAGTTTGGGGCTCTTAAGAGAAAGAATGGTTAGTCTCTTTCAGACTTCATCAAGAGATTCACTGAAGCCTCTGCCAAGATCACTTATGCCAATGAATTTGATGCAAAATTATCCCTTATGTTGAGGGAGAGAAGATCCACCACCTTGTTGTCCATGCAAGAAGCAACCATTGAGGTTGAGTCCAACATCCTAGAATCAAACAGGTTAAAGACTAGATCTGATAAAGACAAGAAGAAAAAGAGGGAGGATTCCCCTGCCTCCTCTAACCCAGCCACATCTAATCCTAAACTTGATGAGATGACCAAAAAATTAAAGGATTTGACATCTGAAATAGCTAAGCTGAAATGGGAATCTAAGCAACCAAACAGATCTTTTCAAGGGGTTGGGAATACAAATCCAAACCCGTTTAGGAGGCCTAATGATGTCCCTCATATAATGCAGAGAGAAAGGAGGAATAATGATGATAAAAGAGTGGTATCTCCTTTCCAAAACAATTAGATTGAGGAAATGGATGTAGAAAGTTATGATGTGGATGATGTTGTTGTACTCTTCAATGAAACTGATTTTTATACCAGTCACTTAACACAACAAGATTATGAGGTAGCACAACTGTCAAATCAGTTTGATATTAAGGTAGGGGAAGAGGGATTTATTCAAGTCCAACCCCAAAAGAAGTATGATTTGAGTCCTATAACAGGGTCTTCCAAAGCCACCACCTCTGATCAGAATAAAAAACCAGAAGTTCCTCCCAAGCAAAATCCAAGCAAGGGTACATTGACTAAGTCTCACCAGCCTCCCCCATCAAAACCTATTGTCCCTAAAGTAAAGGAAGATGACAAACCATAAGCCTCCTTCATCCTAAAGCATGAGTTGAGAAAAATAAATATCCATGTGCCTTTTTCAGAATTGCTAAAAATCGAGCCATTCAAAAAATCTATTATGAAGGTTTTGCAGCGATTACAAACCATGAATGTAGAGGATTCTAGAAACGCAGCATAAGGATAGTGAAAATGAGGGAAACATGAGGTGAGTATGCCCGCATGCCGATAAATGAAGATGGAGGTTCAAGCATTAAGGTGAGACGACATTAGTGGAGGGGTCGAGTATATGTGGGGGATCATTTGGGTGCTGTTGTTGGGAAAAATACCCTACAGACTAGCAAATAGAGTTCAGACTTTGCATGCAGATTTGACCGAATAGAAAATACTTTCTAACTACATCCCTAGATTTAAATCCCCCTTTCTCAGTAAATGCATGGAAATATCCACCTACCTTATTACCGATGTTTGATGTCGATCCTCCGTTGTGCTTGATTACTTGTTCGCAATGCTCATTCCAAAGATGACCTGCATTCAAGACAAGCAACAACTATGCATGCATGCTACTTCTATACTAACGAGTTAGAAATCAAACATAAACTAATCAAACCATAGACAGTTCATGAATTGGGATGAGAAAAGCATTCTCTTTATTACTTAAAATGAGTCAACTTACAAAAGTTGAGACCGGCCACCGCTCCTTGAACCTGATCCTGGGCTCCTCTTCTTCTGTCCTTCAATTGCTTTGCTTTAAATATCCTTTGGCATTAGGAAAGGCTAAAGGGTTGGGACAATGGAATATGTAAATGGGCATAGTTTCTTTGCTATATTTTTTCCTTCCCCAAATGGTACCCCTACCCCTTCTTTTATAGGGTAGAAGGAGCTAGGTTTTTGGATGAACCCTCGACCATGCAAGGCCGGGAGTTTCAGTTAACTCACCCATAGCTTTTTGTTTCGTCGGCAAATTTCCTTTTTTTGTGCTTTTGTAGGTACACAAGGGCTGTTGTGAGTCAGCCAGCGTGTACACGTGTGTAGTAATGGGTTAGGGCACGTGGGCCTTTACATAAGAGGATTTTCAAAGAGTTGTTCAACAGAGTTTTGGTAAAGAAGGGATATGAGTTGGCCTGATGCCAGGTAAGCATGTGTGGTGCAATTTAGGGTTATAACAGATGCCCCCTAATGTGTGAAGTTAGAAGAGCATCTGATGGCCAAAATACATTACCAATCTTTACTGATGTGCCAAACGATTGAGCTCAAGGATCAGAAACCAGGAGGTTCTATCTGCAAAATAACAAATGTCTCACTGAGGTGGGCATACCCATGCTCGGGATAAAATAGAACCATGGCTACCAATCAAATACACTGTAGATCCATGTCAAATAACTATAAAGAGTAGCCATGAACAATACGCAGTGGAGCTACATCTCGAAATCAGAAAGATATACATATAGAGTATCCATCTTCTAGAAGCTAATTCGGCCTGATGGCTGGACTTCAGAGCTCGAGCAACAACTTCAAAATATTCCAAAACTCGAGTAGGAATGTAATATGAGTGTACAAATGCACTACCCAAAGGTCTTTGACAACATGGACTTGATAATCTTGATGATCGGACTGAAGGCTTTAGTGATTTCGAACAAGGACTTGATTGGATGTTCAGGATGGCCGGGTATGCGAACAAGAGACATTTTGCAGAGGGGCCGACTCAGGCTTAGTGACAAACTTCCCTTGGACAATAGCACGACCAATGATGAGACTCAGGTAGCATATATGTTAATCATAAGTCTACGAAGCAGGAGGCAATGCAAACTCTCCATATGTTTGGAAGAATAACCAAACAGTGGAGGACACAACTCTATATAGCGAGAAAAGATTCCTAACGTCGTACTACATCCCATAGTCTGATGATCAAATGGATAGATGTGCTTCATCCAAGGGCGACTCATTATGCTGCTAATAAAGAAAATACTTTTCCCATCCTCTTTTTGGGGTATATTTGATTTTTTTGTTCGTTTTGATAATTTTGGAAAAAGAATAAAGGAATATTACGTTACAATGGAGGAATGAGTATTGCAAACATACAAGCTCAAGGCATAAGGACAAGACTGATGTTCTGATAAAATGATACTCGGGAAAAATCCTTCGGCGGCCAAAGGTGTTAAGACATAGAAGCAAACTGTCACAAGGTTGGTGGATAAGGTATGCAAATGCGGTTGATAAAACACACAATGGTAATGTCCTTCGATGTAAGTTTAACGAACCCAAAGAAGGTAATCTCGGTGGTTTTTCATATTTAGAGAGTCTGAAAAAACATAAAAGGAGACTCCATTGGGGTACCTTTTTCGAAGATAGTCTAGTCGATTCGAAAAAGGGATAAACTAGCACCGATTAGAAGTCGATTCAAAACCATTTTAACGAGTGTGACAAGGACAAGATCACTCGACTATTTTTTCACTTTTAAGGAGTCTGAAAAAAGCTTAATTATGGACTCTGTCAAGAATATTCTTCTGGACCAATTTAACGAGTGTGAAAGAATAAGGTCACTCGACGATATTTTCAATTTTAGGGAGTCTAAAAAGAGCTTAACTAAGGACTCCGCGGGGGTTTCTTTTTCATAAGTTTAGTCCCCCAGGCCCGAAAAAGGGATAAAATTATACCTGAGAGTACTCTTCTAAAGAATGGAAATTTGATAGAGTATACCTTTGTTCGTACAGTTGACCTTCCGGACTGAAGAAGAGGTAAACTACCGCCAGACAGACGTGACTTCAAATTTCAGTTTAATGAGCATGAAAGGCCACAAGATCACTCAACAATCTTTTCATTTTTAGAGTGTCTGAAAAGGGCTTAAAAGGAGACCCGTTTATTTTTGGGAGTCTTGAGGGTGAGACAAAGAGCGAAGAAGAATCATGCAAATGAGGCTCAAACTCATATTCAGGAAAGACTAAAAGGACTCCCGAGCCTACAATGTTTTAGAGACATCATGGACACCATAATGCAACCAGGACCTACCTAGGGCATCCATGTTCTGGTAAGCTCTACCTCCAAGTTGCAACACTTCTAAAGCAGATATGATGGTTCCGTGTCATAACCTGATGGGATCGATCCTATAGCAGAGGAAAAAGACAACGAGATGCAAAAGTTGGGGTAATAACCTAACCTATATGCTCAAGTTGATTCTTGGAAAAAAATTATGGACCGTCAAAATTTTCTCAAAACTCAAAAAAAGTGTCCCAATACCCGATCAAATCCCTCCCATATAACTCCTGAATCACTCTAAATGGTTTTTGGTATAAAGAAACTGATAAGGGAGGCCAAAAAAATGACAAAAAGAGGCCAAAAAGTCTATAAATAGAAGCTGGTAGCTCATTATCACCATTGTTGATTTGGAAATTGACTCTGGAGCCAAAAGACCCCCTTTACGAAAAATGGTGATTCCGGGAGCTACAGTGGACGAAACGAACTTCCGCTTGGACCAAGTAAGTACAAACTCCTTATCTAGATATTCAATTCCTCAATTTTGTCTTTAAGTTCATTTTTTGGGTGGGCATCGACCTTAAAAAAGTCGGCCCTAGGTACACACGGGCTGTCTCTGGATAGGCTGCGTGTACACTCGGGCAGAGTAAATGTTGCCCGCGTGTACACGCGATTTTCTCCTCTATAGCTTGCGTGGACCCCCCCCTTTGTAGAAAAAAGAATTGAAAGGCAAGTGCTGACCCTCCTGAACCTTGTTGTGTTGGCAGGATGTATGTCCAGTGGAGGGAAAGGGAGCATGAAGCAATCCGTGAGTTGGTTGCGGGAGATCCGAATGTCATGGCCGTGTTGATGCAATGTGGTTTATTGAAGTTCTTTTTGTGTCCATTTATGCGCACACAACCAAGGCTACTGAATGCCTTGATTGACTACTGGCATCTTGATGCAGAGGCTTTTATGTTAGAGGGGTAATCCCTGGTGCCCACCACTGAGGATATCTATTTTTTGACTGGCCTCTGAAGGAGAGGGGAACCAGTCAACTTCAGGACATTTCTTGCAGGACAGAGTAAGATATCGGAATTGATAGCCGAGCACTGTGAGGCTGGGACTGATCGTGTGGGCTCCCAGGTACCTATCAGTAAGATCACTAACCTATCGCTGTAGGTGATATTATTACTGATTGGGCGGATTACCGATTCTACAACCTTGCATCAGGCTTCTCGCGCATAGATGAACTGTGCGATCCAATGCTTGAATCCATAGATTTTTGACCGGAGTACCACGTTACTAGAGTGCATGAAGAGGCAATTGACAGATTGCTGACAACGGACATAAAGGAATTTCGGGTTTGGGACGATCTTGTGTTCATTTTTCTTTGAGAGAATTCTGAGCTTTAGTCCTCGGGAAGTAGTACGAGGACATCAGACCTCTTTTCCTGCAGTGTGTAGATGGACAGTGTTACTTCTACAACAGGGTGGTGGAAGGACCAATGAGTCCTTCGATGATGACTTCTTTGCGTGGCTGTCACGACAGATCCCTGTGATCGAGGATTACCCATATGTAGGGATAGATTTCTTTAGAGATCCTGAGATACCCATGACTCCTGGTGAGGAGCGAGGGGAGATGGGTAAGTCTCCACCTTTGTAGTTTTTTTTGTTTGCATATGTAATTTTTATGTCCTTTTTGTGATATATATCATTTTTTTTGTATGCCAGAGTATTTGACAGGTAAACATTTGTTGCATGTAGATGTGGGACCCGTGCAACCTGCCGACTATGCATGGAACATGCGTCATCCTCATCTAGAAGCAGTAGTTGCCGTTGCCGGAGGAGCAACAGTAGCAGGGAGCCTCCTAGCCGGGGAGGCTGAGAGAGTCCTTAGATGAGTTGAGCGAAACTTCACTGCACTCACTCACACAATCCTGATGGTAGAGATAGAGGACCTGCTGCCATCCATGCAGCCTCATGTAGTGGGGGCACCTCAGACGTGGGTCCGATTGTTTAGGTGTTTAGCCCATGCTGTGGACTATTATAACAGGGCCCATAGGCCTTGAAACTATTTAGACTTTTTACGTGCCACGAGCACTTACTTGTATATATATTTTTTGAGGGAATAAGCCCTGTGACTCGTTATTAGTCCAATTTTTTAGGCACTTGCATCCATCTATGTACTCTGGTTGTTTTATGATGTTATATATGGTTTTTTAATCTTTTGTGTCTTATGGATCACGTGTGCAAAAATGTATTTACATGCTTATGTCAATGTTCTTTCATATGTGTGCAAGATGCCAATCTAAAATTTTATTAGCTAGAGTATCTGTAATTTGGTTTAATCTCCTAGGAATATGAAAATATGTAATATAATCAAAGTTTCGTTCTAAGAGACGTACCCTAAGGAATCGTCGGTGTAAAGTTGGATCATGAACCCGGTATACTCTGTTTAGCTGTGACACAACCAATTGAGTGTTGAGATAGACCCGGAGATGAGAGATACCCAATGACAAGGCATCACGAAGCAACTCAATAACTGCACTATACTCGGCGACATTATTTGTGGTGTCACCTAAGCATATACCTCCGGAAGATAACAACTGGCCCTGAGGTGTAAAGATTACCCAAGCTGCAGAGGCAAGCCTCTGCGTGTGCTGACTAGCATTGTCTGCATACCCAACGAAAACCTCAGAATCACTTGACATCTGCCATATTGATGAAATATAACATCAATGACATGTCCAGAACACTTAAAAGAAACTAAAAAGTAATAGTACAAAGACTATACATATGTTACAAAAAGTTACCTATAGTGACCTGTCTATGAGTAATACTTCTTGAGGTACAACCCATTCCTAGGCTCTGCCAAAGCATTCCCTTCAAAATCAACCAAATGATAAGCACCCTTTTTTAATACCTCTTTTATAATGAAGGGTCTGAACCACATGGGTTTAAATTTTCTTTCCCCCAGGGGGTCCTTATCTTGGTCATAGACCAGGACAAGGTCGCCCTCAGAGAAAATCTGAGGATGCACGGACCTGTCATACTGACACTTGACCTTATGTTTGTGAGCCTCATTGGCTAGGGCTGCATCGCGACACTGCTCATTGAGCTGCTCAAGGTGTACTAACCGTTCTTCAAGTGGGGAAGTGTCTGGCAATAATTGTAGTACCAATTTTAGAGATGGGATCTGACATTCGATGGGCAAGACTGCCTCCAGCCCGTAAACGAGTTGAAAAGGTGAGAAACTGGTTGCAGTCTTAACAGATGTTCGGTAATCCCATAATGTCGAGTATAACATCAAATGCCAATTTGACTTGGCTGAGTTGATAGTTCGTTGTAGAATAGTCTTAAGAGTTTTGTTTACAGCTTCCACCTGTCCATTGGCTTGGGGGTAGTAAGGTGATGAATGCTCTTGCCATAACCCAAGCTTTGATGTTAATTCGGTCATCATTTGGTTTTGAAAGTGACTGCCATGGTCAGTGACAATCTCTCTTGGGACGCCGAACCTAGCTATGATATGGTTGAATAAGAAGAGAGCTGTAATCTCTCCATCATCTTTAAACGTTGGCATAGCTTCAACCCACTTAGTGAAGTAGTCGATAGCTACGATGATATAGCGGTGCCCCCTTGCTGAAGGGGGGTTGCAAGTAGTGTAATCAATCCCCCACTTAGTGAAGGGACCAACTGTGATGACAGGAAACATAGGAGCGGGATGTGCCCTCATCTTTTGAGAGAAGATTTGCCACAGATGGCACTTCTTGACCGATTCGATACAATCTTTGATAAGTGTCATCCATAAGTAACCTGCTCGTAGAATCTTTTAGGCTATTGCCAGCCCAGAAAAATGACCGCCACAAGCTCCGGTATGGCAATCATTGAGCACGATGACTGCCTCCTCATGTGTGAGACATCCTCGTAAGACACAGTCTACACCTCTCCGATACAATGTATCATCGAGTATGAGATAATTCTTAGCCTGATGGCATATCCTTCGACGCTTGTCATGAGAAGCAGAGGTGGGGCACTTCAAAGTCTGGAGATATTTAAGTATATCTCCGTACCAGGGATCTGAAGATGTAATAAAAAACATATCTCCCTGGATAGGCGATTCCTTAGGCACAACGTCACCTGACTCAACCAGAAGTTCTGAAATAGGCTCTGCGAAGACCAATGACTTTTTAGACTTTGCTGAAACGAAGTCTAAGTCAAATTCTTGGAGGATGACTATCCATCTACTGATTTTTCCGCCTATAACTCGTCGTGTCAACATGTACTAGAATGGATTCACGACAGCAATGACGGTGGTCTTGCGAAACAGAACATAGTGATGGAACCATTAAACAGCATGAACTGCTGCCAACGCAAGTTTTTCGATATGAGAATAATTGAGTTCCAGTCCTACGAGGCCTCAGCTTAGGTAATAGATCATGTATTCTGAGAATGAATCATCTTCCTAAACTAAAACCATGCCAATGGTTGACTCTGCGGCAACCATATATAATAAGAAATCTTTGTTATAGGTAGGTGGCCATAGCAGAGGTGTGGTTGGGAGGGTGTGTTTTAATGCGTCGAAAGAGAGTTGAGCGGCTTCATCCTAGAAGAAGGGAACATCTTTCTTTAGTAAATGCATAAAGCCTTTGGTGATTTCGGCATAGTTGGCGATGAAGCATCGTAAGAAGTTCGCCTTGCCTTGTAGACTCTGAAGTTGTAGGATTTTGCATGGGGGGGGCAACTGGATTATTGCCTCCACCTTAAGAGGATCGACCATGATCCCTGTTGTTGATACGATGAAACCTAACAAATGTCCTGATGTTATGTAGAAGATGCACTTGTTTGGATTCAAGGGAATCCTAAAGTAGCGAAAACGTTTGAAGATTAGTCTAAGGTGTATGGGATGATCCGTTCTCTTGCGAGAGCATGATGCTAAATCATCTAGGTAGGCCTCGACTATATGCTTGAGGTCATGAAAAGAAAAAGACATGGCCTGCCGGAATGTGGCTCCAACATTTTTAAGGCCAAAAGGCATCTTATGATATGCGAATGTACCCCATGGACAAATGAATGTCATTTTATGCTGGACTTCGGGTTTGATTATATCCCAAAAAACCATCCATGAAAGAAAAGGCTTCACAACCAGCACATTCATCAATGATCTGGTCAATAAATGGTGTTGGAAAATTATCTTTGGGACATGCCTTGTTCAAATCACGGAAATCGGTACATACCTGAATCGTGCCTTGTTTTTTATTGACCGGCACAGGATTTGACACCCATTGAGTCAAATGGATAGGATAAATAGAACCTGCCTTTAGCAATTTCTCAACCTCAATCTTAATGGCTATTGCTTTCTTGGGATTAATTGGACGAAGTTTCTGTTGAACAGGCTTGGCATCAGGATACATTGTGATTTCATGTTCAACTATTTTTGGATCGATACCTGCCATTTCCTCATAAGACCAGACAAAAACATTGCAGAATTCTTTGAAAAGATCCGTGTAAATTTGAATCTCTTCATGGGAGAAGTCCGCTCCGACGAAGACATTCTCCACGCTGCCAGGGTTTCAGGAGATGTTGATTGGTATAGTTTCAGCGATAGTCGCCATATTTCCCTCAACATAAATTTCATGTGTACCTAAGAGATTAATAGGACATGGCTGATCTCCCATCATGGTAACGGTGAATTCGCCTGCTTCGATTCGGCTTAACTTTGGGAGAAAATATGATATGTGATGAAGATCTTCCCAAGGTTTGTCTGGACTAGTCATTGATTTGATTACTGCTTCATCAGAAGGCAAGACTAAGTCTAACAAATCGATGTTAGCGAGAGAACCCTGAGCCCAAATATGCTCTAGAAGTGGATCTAACTCTTGTGCAGAAGTCAGATCAGGGTTAGCTAAAGCTTGCTAGACTAAAGAGTACGCTACTTCAGCAGCAGACAAGGGCATGGACATGCCTGGGTGCCCTGTCTCATCCATCGTGGCTGATGGGGAAGGAAGAATCCAAGGATCCTCAAAGTAAGTCGTGCAGAACGACGAAATTTGAAAAATCTCAACCTTATGGTGATTAGATATAAATTTGATATCATCATGAGGAGGTGGGTAATCGAAGGTACCCATCAAGGATGGGCACAAACCAACTCCTACGTTAATGACACCTGGTTGAGGATTATCAATCATCGGGACTGTGGATTCCCCCAGAGCTGGGTCAGGTCTAGAGAAAGACAATTGATCGATGGTCACTATCTGACCCTTATGTGGAAACAACAAGACTCGCAAAAATGTTGCAACCACAGCTTGCATAGCATAAGTCCAACTCCATCCTAACAAGAGGTTATAGTTGAGGGGAGCATCGACTACCTCTACTTCGACACACACGGATTTCCCTCCTAACTGCACAGGGAAGGAAGGAACGATGCCATGTGGTTGGAATGAATGACCATCGAAAGTAGTGAGGAGAGTAGGTGATGGAGACAAAGCGGGCT
The DNA here is from genome assembly GCA_009831015.1 of Picea engelmannii. Classification (NCBI taxonomy): domain Eukaryota; kingdom Viridiplantae; phylum Streptophyta; class Pinopsida; order Pinales; family Pinaceae; genus Picea; species Picea engelmannii. The sequence goes on from ML784313.1 coordinate 106,716, forward strand.
GGCCAATGGCCTTCCAACATGCCAACGACATAACGCATGTCGAGGCGCCCTCGTCGACCACTGTGCGAAAGATATTCTGAGTAAATTTTTTTGTGGGATGAGCCACTACTATCTGAAACGCTATGTGGTAAGGTAGAGGAGGTTTTAAGTTGGTTGTATATAACATGATGGTACCTAGATTACAAGTCTCAGTAGAGCCCAAAGCGGTTAACAAGGATTTCCTCTGAGCAGGGCAGCTTATCACAAACCCCTTGTGCGATGTCTGCTTTGGAGGACCTCTAAAGCAGACATCGCACAAGGGGTTTGTGATAAATCTTCCACCACAGAGTAATTTTGGGCGGCCCTTGCGTTTGGGTTGTGAGAAGATTTTTTAAATGCACCCTTTGGAATGCATGTCATTGTTTCTCCCAACATATTCTCAATCTGTAGAGGAAGAGATGGGAGATCATATTCTTTACCCTTATTAGAAGTGCTTGGTTTACTATAATCGTGCACTCTAGTTGATATGAAAGCATCAACCCTAACCATATATATGTTCGCGGATGAGGGATTGTTTGGAGGCGGGCAGGTTTCTTGGCATCCCCCTTCTATGCTTGTAGAGTCTTGAGTTAGATTTTGCCCATGTTGAAAGGGATTAGTCAACACTTCTTGTTGTTGTTGTGTGACAAACTTTTGGGCCTCTGCAAGTCAAGGACAAAGATGGGTCGGGTGGTCTTCCGCGCACAAGTTGCATGGATACCTCGCCTTCCATTTTTCTGTGTTGTCCCCGCTAGCATTATCAGTGGGTTTTTTATCCCCCTTACCCTTCTTTCGTTGTTTTTTCTTCCCTTCAGGCTGCTGGGTGGCCTTTGGGTTAGTCGACTGCACGGTGTGTACTTCCGACGTTTGGGTAAGGGGAGCAGCCAAAGCAGTAGTTTAGCTGGCCACTGTGTGTTGTATGGATAACTGTTGCAACTGCTTTGTCAATTGCTCAGCGGGATTGGTTTGTGCTGAACCAACAATACCATCAACATGTGGTCCAGCTCTCTATCTAGTTTTATCCACACTAGTACATATTGTAAAAATGTCGACGTTTTATTTGCGGCGTTATGGACAAAATTGTCCATATTGTCGCAAAATAGAGGAAATTTATAAAAAAAAAATTCATGTTGCCCGATAACGTCGCTCTTGCCACGTTGACATCTCTCTTGCCACGTTAACGTCAGTCTTGCCACGTTAACGTTGCTCTTGCCACGTTTTCCACTGGAACGTCTCTCTTGCCACATTTTCCACTGGAACATCTCTCTTGCCACATTTGTGAAGATGTATGTCTCTCTTGCCATGTTAACATCGGTCTTGCCACGTTAACGTCGCTCTGGCCACATTTTCCACTGGAATGTCTCTCTTGCCACGTTTTCCACATGGAACGTCTCTCTTGCCACGTTTGTGAAAATTTATGTCACAATTGCGACATTTTGGAAACTAGGTTTTCCCCTCCAATGGTCACCTTAATATGTTCACCAAGTCAAAATACCAACGGTCACTTAGGAATTTTTTACGTCGGAATTGCAACGTTAGGAAATCTATAAATATGTTGCATTTGACGGATGTTGCAACAAGTTTGCTATAATAACGACGCTTCTTACTTCTTGAAGAAGAAGTAACAAGTAAACTGGAGTGCCGACAGTGCAGTAAAGAGGATGCTCCAGTGATCTTTTAACAGAGGGAATCTTGTATCTTCACATGAGATATCATCAAGACAAGATGGTAGAGGAAAAGTATCAGTGCCATTATTCAATTCAAGATCAACATCACACACCATGTCTTGAGAAAAGCTAGGGTTTGCAATGAAAAGCATAAGGTATATGTTGTAGCCATTATCTCTGCCTGAGACTTCTTTTAATGACCATTTTTCTAGACAAAGGGAAGATACCATGCCCATTGGGCACTCTTCATCATTAGCAATATCTTCCACCCTTAAAATAGACATGGATTAGGGATTAGGGTTTAAGTGTTTAAGGGTCGATGGCTAAGGGGTTAGGG
>ML784313.1:127750-160038 GCA_009831015.1 Picea engelmannii
TAGATTTAAATATTGATATGGCTAGTATCTTAGCAAAGGTTAATGTACCTGTCCCTCTTAGTACTGATATTGTATTTTTTTTTAAATACCTACAAGAAGGTCGCTATTGCGACATCTTGGAGTGTCGCTCCCATAGCAACCACATCGGAGATGATACCTCTTAATGTCGCTCTTCCCACGTTTTAGACGTCTCTCTTGCCACCTTAAGAATGTCTCTTTTACCACCTTTGAAACGTCTCTCTTGCCATGTCTGAAACGTCTCACTTGCCATGTTTGCTACGTCTCACTTGCCACGTTTGCAACATCTCACTTTCCATGTTTGAAACGTTGGTCTTGCCATGTCTGAAATGTCTCACTTGCCACGTTTGCAACGTCTCACTTGCCACGTTTGCAACGTCAGTCTTTCCACGTTTACAACGTCTCACTTGCCACGTTTGCAACATCTCACTTGCCACGTTTGAAACGTCGGTCTTGCCACATTTGAAACGTCGCAATACAGATGAAAACTAGGTCATCGAAAAACCAATGTCATGTGAAACGACGTTTGAGGGGGTCTGAGGTTTGTCGGTCTTCCGACAATAGAAAGTGGCAATTGCGTCGAACGTGCCGTCGGAATTTGACCCAAATGCAGTAGTGCCAGTATCGAACGTGGTGCATCTGGCAAGATGTTGTATCATAAACCAGACTGAGAATAGATGAGCTCAAACTGTTGAGCCCTCATGATGGCATCTTCTTTGGAGAAAAATTCGGATGTCATGATGTCTTTGGATAACTGTGGGACCAACGACTTAAGGAACCACTCAAGAAGGAATGCTGGTGGGACTGGTACCTTGATTAAACTCTTCTGGCGTCTCCACTCTCGGATATGATCAGAGATATGATCCGCTGTTGTCTGTTTGAAATTGGCAAGCAGCTCTGTGCTAGCGTCGTATCTCATAGGTAACTGGAAATGGTTAAGGAAGGCCATCGCCAGTTCACCAAAAGAAGAGTATCTTGAGTGATCGAGCTTGATGTACCATTTCGCGGCACTCCCAATGAGAGTACGTTGAAACAATCGCAACTGTATGGAGTCATCTTTCAATGAATTAGATGAGCACCAAAGATGAAAGGTAGTCACATGATCACCTGGATCTTCATTAGGCTTGGCCTTGAACTTTGGAATGTCCGAAGGAAACTTCATTGGCATAGGAGGCCAATGTGGATCGTGACAAATAGGATCACTCAACAACCGTGTCAAATCTGGCAAGTGTAAAGTTGCCAGGAACAATAGTTTGGGTTGTTGCTGATAACCTGGGAAAAAGGGTCCTGGAGTTTGACTGGCACTAGGTTGCCAGGAAAAGTTTGGCTGCTGGCCTGGATTCTAGTAGAAACCATGGCCCTGGCCAGCGTAAGGATTTTTCTTCTGTGGAGACATCATCGGCTGATTTCCCAAAAAGGACATAGAGTGTTGGGCATGCATTGTATTCGAAGGACTTTGGGAAGGATTACCCCATGTCGGTCCCATGGGGATAGGCATAGTAGTCTATCCGGGGTTCCATTGATTGTGGAAAGAATTACCCTAGAACGACATTTCAGAGGAGGGAACGGATCCTTGCCCTGAATTCCAAGGTCCTGCTATGTGTGCCCCCTATACAGGAATAATACCCTGCGCAGGAGTAGATTGTCCAAAAATGGGGTTTCCCCCAGTCAGGAAAGTAGCTAACGAGAATGTGTTGTTACCAAACGTTCCATTCCAAGAAAACGGTGTCGAACCTATCGGCATACTATGCGAAGGTGGTCCTTGACTCCCCACTCCAACTAAACTAGTGTGTGTAGGTTGCTCAGCAGATTGCTGATGCAAACCACCGAGAAAAGGGGATGAAGGAGGGATATGACCTCTTGCATAAGGAAAAGTGTTAAAAGGGATAGGAGTGCTCCTCAAGTGACCTTGCAGAGGAGCACTAGAGCTCCTTGCCCCTAGACCCAAAGTCTATAAAGTGGAGTAGGTTAGTACAGGACTTCTACCTGAACTAGGCATACCGTATGAGAACAGAGGGCTTGTCGTACTAGGTGTGAAGGGGGTTGTGGTCACCGCCATAGACGGGTTCGGTCCACTGTGCGACGTAGTTGCGACCGAGACCATGGTGGCTTAGATCGACGATGGTCGGTTAGGAGATGACTCTCCTGTGGTGACAACCGTGGTGGGAATTGAAGAATTCCCAGAAGAAGTAACAACATTTGTTTCCATTGCTATGTGAGGCACTGTCTGGCGTTCGTGAAATTGGATTGGTACAATAAACGGTGCCAAGATATCAGTGGTTGGGGTTTCAACCGAGCCAAGAGCAGTTGCTTCAAGGTTCAAAATGGTCGATTCCTCTGGGGTTTTTTTGGGCACAATGTTTTGTAACCCGGTCGCTTCAAAAGACCCTTGTTGGTCTAGCTTTCGCCTTAATGGTGGCGGGGGTGGCCCCAGTGTAACTGGCGATAGGCCAAGCAACCTTTGTGACCTGCAGAGCTCGGGATCCTCCACTGTGTGAGAAGATCCAAGACACTCTAAGGTAGTCTAAATGTTCAAAAGTAACACACACTAAAAAAGAAGCCCTAAGAGATAAGACAAGCAATCACTAAATTATTTGGAAGAACAGTTACAACAACCAACACTAGAACAACTTACCAGTGCAAGTGAAACTCGAACACGGAAGCACCATCCAAGTATACTCTACAAAGTGTGGCTTGATGTCTATCCTAGGTACCGTGGTATACCCCACAGTCGCCTGTGTATGTCCCTAAAAATATTGGCAACTAGGTTGCCAGCACGCGAACAATCACCAGGCGAGTACAGTCGAAAGTTGGGTAGACCACAATGAGCAGGGTATCGAGCCCAAAACCTATCAAGGGTATTGAGAGCAAATGGTCCAGAAGACAACTGAGGACCTCGAATGGATTCGAGACCCACGAAGCCCTATGGCAAATGCAAACGACGGAATTCCAAAACAAGCCATCTATATGTGTTCTCCACTACGATTGGTCCAGCTTTGGAGGGGTTATCTCCACTACCTTTCCGTACGCGACCTCATGTTTATCCCCTGTGTTATAGGGGGGTCCTAAATAACTTCCACAAAACTGGACTTAGACACTCCTTATCTCAGACTCCAATGTTTGGTTTTGAATGGCCTTGAAGAGTTTCCTCTCCAACCTAATCCAAGGCCCTAGTCCTGAACTAGTTTGTGAACCCTACAAACATAAAAGTCTAGTAGATTTTAAAATTAGCGTTGCTTTTATGGCTTTGTCTTACATCAAGGGGTATGAGGGTGAAATTGATGATGTGTAAAAGACGAAAGAAAAAAATGAAAAAAATTGGAAACAAAACTTTTACTGAATGCAAAATTTCAACAACTTTTCAAAAAAGAAAGATTTTTAATTTTTCTAAGATTTTGGACAGCAAACTCAAAGGAATTTCACTCGAATATGAGCTACTTATGATCTAAGTGAACTGAAAAAACTTATGAAATAAAAGACTTCTCCCTAGCTAATGATGCAGAAACACACTCTTCAACCAAAGAAGAAAACAGAAAGAGATTTTTTTATTATTTAAGTTCTAGTAAAGCAAGAAAGGGAAAGTACCGACAAGCAAAAAGCCAAGAAAAAAAATTATGGCTTAAAGTTCAGATCGCAAAGAATCAAATTAAAGAATCACACAATGGAAATTGTAAAAACAATGACGCTCACACTTGTCTAAAAACCATAAGAAAACAAAATTTTTATTTTTTATTTTTCTGACAACGTTTTAAATGAGAAAAAGCAAGCTAAGGCTAAAAATAATCCTAAGCTACTGACTGTTCAAACATAGATTCAAACACCTGAGAGGAATACTTATTATCAAAGGAGGGGATGACTGCCCCACCCTAAAGAAAAAGTAGCATGTACAAGCACACGACTGTCACTCAAACAGAACGCATGCAAACACGTGCCGAACAACAACAGAGGGCGTGTACACGCGGTCTGAACTTGTACAGGCCGCGTGTATATCTAAACTCTAAGGAAAAATATGAAAACAGACAGACCAAACTAGGAAGAGACCTCTGGTATTGATAACCAGGATCCCTTTAAGGCTTGGATACTTTTTCTAATAGAAAAACAAATAATGCAAGGAACAATAATAAAGAAAAAAACAATATGAGATAGGACTGTTAGCAAACAAGACTCAGATAGAATTCCAGAAAACCCCCTAAGAATGTGTGATTTTGACAGGGAAGAGGAGGACTACCTCTGATGTTCTCTGAACTCCTACACGCTACTGCTATCTCTACATCTAGCGTTCACACGCGGGCTGTAAGAGGATAGGGCACGGGTACACACATGCAGGCCTGGTGCAGGCCGCGTGTACCTCTGTGTGTCCCGAAAAACATAGTCAAGCAAAAGTCAGGGAATGCTGGTATGGAAAACCAAACTCCCTGCTAGCTCAGACCTTATAGAAACGAAAAGAAAAGATAGACAAGAAAAAACTAGTCTTTAAATTACCCAAAAACTAAAAAACAATTACAGGAACCCTAAAGAGTATTCTCCCCAGCACGGTCACCAATTCAGTTGTTGGGAAAAATACCTTACAGACTAGCAAATAGAGTTCAAACTTTGCATGCAGATTTGAACGAATAGAAAATACTTTCTACCTACATCCCTAGATTTAAATCCCCTTTTCTCAGTAAATGCATGGAAAGATCCACCTACCTTATTACTGACGTTTGATGTCGATCCTATGTTGTGCTTGATTACTTGTTTGCAATGCTCCTTCCAAAGATGACCTGCATTCAAGACAAGAAACAACTATGCATGCATGCTACTTCTATACTAATGGGTTAGAAATCAAACATAAACTAATCAAACCATAGACAGTTCATGAATTGGGACGGGAAAATAATTCTCTTTATTACTTAAAATGAGTCAACTTACAAAAGTTGAGACCGGCCATCACTCCTTGAACCTGATCCTAGGCTCCTCTTTTTCTGTCCTTCAACTGCTTTGCTTTAAATCTCCTTTGGCATTAGGAAAGGCAAAAGGGTTGGGACAATGAAATACTTAAATGGGCAGAGTTTCTTTGCTATATTTTTTCCTTCCCCAAATGGTACCCCTACCCCTTCTTTTATAGGCTAGAAGGAGCTATGTTTTTGGACAAACCCTCGGCCATGCATGGCCGGGAGTTTCAGTTAACTTACCCATAGATTTTTGTTCCGTTGGCAACTTTCCTTTTTTCGTGCTTTTGTAGGTACACAAGGGCTGTTGTGAGTCATCTAGCATGTACATGCGTGCAGTAATGGGTTAGGGCGTGTGGGCCTTTACACAAGAGGATTTTCAAAGAGTTGTTCAGTAGAGTTTTGGCAAAGAAGGGATATGAGTTGGCTTGATGCCAGGTAAGCATGTGTGGTGCAATTTAGGGTTATAACAGGTGCAAAGTGGGGGAAAATCCTATGGATCCTCCCTTGAAATTATGTGCCATCCTTTCACCAGATCCAGGTATAAGAAATAAATTTTTATCATAGGAAAATAAATATTTAAGAATGAACCTTCATCTTTGTCTCGTTCTTTATCAGAAGATGTTTTCGCATTGATTCACATTTCTTAAAAGTCTAAAAAAATCCAAAATAAATATGTTTTCACATTAATTCACATTTCTTTGTCTCCATATTCGTTAGGGAATTTAATGAGATCGAAGAAAATGAAATTTCTATAATTTTAATAATTTAAAAGAAGTTTGTTTTATTTTTTCCTTGAGAGAATTTTTTTTGGTAATTTTGTTTTCGAGATAGAACAAAATTACATAGGTAGATGTCACCAAGCATTTTGTTAGTTGAAGAGCCCAAATTTTTCACCTTGTGTTACTAAAAAATATACAGTGTAGAGGTCACTGTTATAAATTTTTTTATACAATATCAAAGAGTCGTTTCCCTAATAGTCTAGATCATACTATAAGAATTGATAATAATAAACAAAAATCTGATCAAAGTTTGTGATACAAAAAGACCCATCAAAATGATGAACATGCACTAAAGTAGAAGATATCAAGCTAGGGAGAGCCATGATTCATGAAAGTATTGTTTTATGTCAATTGGGATCTTTTCAAATATCTTCCATGTGTCATGGTCCAAGTCTAGTCCATCCTTTGAAACTCTGTCCACTTCCTGGTTCCAGTTCTTGAAAACATGATCAAAGGTGAGGATAGTAAAATTATGAATTCTTTTCTTGGTGCTTTGATATCTTGGAGCTAGTGCAAAATTATGAAGTGTAGAGTCCCCATTCATCCAATTGATAACCAGTCAAGAATCCCCATAGATTTGTAATTGTGTGAGGTTTTGAGCTAATTGGAGAATGAGACACAAGTCCATGAGTTCACTAAAATTATTTGAGGATGTCCCAAGGCCAACAGAGAAATATATGGAGTGGGTGTTAGATAAGTGAAGGATTCCACCAACTCCTCTCTTGGATGGGACTCCTTGTGCATACCCATCAAAGAAATCCCATGGGGAATCCATCTGAATTTGCAACTCTTGTTGAAGTCAAAGCTGTATAGTTTTTGGGTTGTGTGGGATAGTTGTAAGACTAGTAAGGCTTTGAGATGTACAAATGTGAGTTAAAGTGAGGGAATCATCAAAGAGGGCATGATTTATCACTATCCATTTTCCCCAGACCATTTTCAGAGGGAGGGCCTTGAGGTTGAGAGAGCATTATTGAGAGAGACAATTCTTAAGTGCTTCTTCAATAGAGGTATCATTCTACTTGTAGGTTTAACGTATAGATTTGTAAATTTCTAGATAATGGAACCATGTTACACCTACTTGTTTGGATTCCTAATCTAGTTTGTAATGGAGCCATGTAGAAAACATTTTTCTTTTATAGTGTGTGCCCAGAGCCTATTTCCTTGAATGAGTCTCCACATGTTTTTTGCAGCCAAGGCCTTGGAGAAAAAGAAAATGTTTTTTCATCCCCATCACCCAAGAGATTTAGAGAATGCTAGCTTATGCCACAAGGCGAGTACCATGGGATTTCTATCCTCCCTTCCAACTCAAAGGAAGTGAAAATAAATTTGTCTAATCTGTTTTAATATGCCTTTCAAAATCCAAGCCAAAGGAGCCCAATAGACCGGGATGGCTTCAAGAACTATGTTCATCAAGACTAAATACCCTAATCTTCAGAGCCATTTGATGCACCATGAATGGATATTTTTTTCGATTTTTCTAGTAGCCAGAGCCATCAATTTTTCCTGTAACTATTGACTTTGAGTGTGAAACCCAAATATTTTAAACTTCTTCCCAAGATTGTTGTTGGGAGAGTGAGTTTTTGGGCAATCTCAGAGTTCTCTTGATCAGTGAACCCCTAGGAGAACATGGGGTATTTTTACTTGTTGATACTCATTCTCATGGCCTTGCAAAAGATAGACATTAATACATCTATATGCTCAACATATCTAGTATTTCCTTTGCAAAAATGAGAATGTCATAAAAAAAAAACAAGTGTGAAAATAAGCAGCTTGGGATTATGGAGATACCTTTAAGCATCCATTTTGTTGATTCTTTTTGCAGGAGTTTACTTAGACCTTCATCCATGAGAAGGAAAAGAAGAGGTGACAAAGGGGAACCTTTTCATACTTCTTTCTCAACATTAAATAAAGTTTAAGCAGAGTCATTGATTAAAATGAAAAAAGAATGGGTGTTGATGCAATTCATAACCCAAGTGACAAAGGAGTGGAAGAAGCCTATTTGGATGAGAAGTAATATGATATATAGCCAACTCACCTTATCAAAGGATTTTGAGAGGTCAACCTTTAGAGTAATGGCCTTCTAATTTCCTGCATGAATGGAGTGCATGATTTTTTTTGCTAAGCGAATGGCCTCATGAATTTGTTGACCTTGAAGAAAACCAAACTATTTAGAAGAAATGTGGGCGGAGAGGAAGTCTTGCAACCTACATGATATTATATTTGAGATGATTTTATAGATATTGTTGCAGAGGGATATATGTATATTTTAACCTTGTACAATATTTTACTGCAAACACATTTTCAATAAAAGAACAAAAAATATACAATGGAAAATACACACATTATACAGAGATTTTTCCCTTGGAAAACCAAACCGGGAAAACCAACATATTCTATATTCATTCATGGTGATACATTGTTTACAATACAATACACATGTAGGAGCCAATGACATCCAAAACCCTAACTGAATGACTTGGATTAGTCAACAACCCTAATTCCTGAACCGGAAATAGAAAACCATAAGAAAAAACCATGTGCTGAATAACTGCTCAACAATGGACATGAAAATCGAGGCAACATGAAAAATGAAACAAACAATGTGACACATTTCTTGGGTGCATTGTCACTGAACCCCCAAAAGGGGCACCTAGTGGCCCCTCCTCAAACCCCCTTACACACCTGACACAACGTATAAAACACTATAGCTAGTCGTGAAAAGAATATAACACATACCCAACATTCTCCTACTTGTTGTTTTCTTTGCACATAGTCAACAATCCAGTGTAGCAATGCACATGGATCCTCTACATGAAGAGAACTTATCAATGCTCATAGATTTTCTTAATGAATCTGCAACATTCTTCAAAGTGTCCACCTTCATCAACAACACTTTTTTTTCTTCAACCATGTCTCTCACAAAGTGATATTGAATATCAATATGCTCTATCTTTGATTGATAAGTCGAGTTCTTCATGAGAATAATTGCACTCTGACTATCACAATATATCCTTACAGCTTGTTGTACCAACCCAATGCTTGAACACAATCTTTGTAACCATATTGCTTCCTTACTTGAATGAGCGGTTGCCATGTATTCAACTTATGTAGTTGAAAGTGCCACTACAACCTATCTTTTGCTCATCCAACTGATTGCTCCTCCAAACATGTTAAACACATACCCATTGTTAGGGTCCTAACCCACACATAGGTAGAACAATATATTTGGATGTAATAAAGGTCAATATTAATAAGGCCTTTTAATAAAATAGAGTAAGGTGGATGTGAGAAGATTTAATAGAAGCTTCCACTTCTAGAAGGATCTTCCTCTAGATGCTTCTTTTTAGTATAAATAGGAGTCGAGGGTATGAGAACCCTAGCTTGGATATTATTGTAATAGAACTTTGCTCAACTGGAGGTCTCCCCCTCGAAGAGGCCCGTGAACATTGCTTTCAGATTCAAAGTGCTATTTCTGTTGTTATTCTTATATCATTTCAGTGTTATTGTGGTGAATGTTCTGGTTATATTGCTGTTATTCTGCCATTACTAGCATTTTCTTTTTGTTCTTCATACATTTTTATATCTGGTATATTACAAGTGGTATCAGAGCACTTTCCTCGGCAGAAAGTGTGGGTTAATTTTTTTTTTAGGGTAGAGACGTATTCTGACATATTTAAGCCACAAAGATCTGTCGTTACGCGCATAAACCCATGGTTGAGGGATTCATACATGCAGGAAATACAAGTGGTACTTAAGCGTAAATCTGTTGGCCACCCTTGTAACCCCTGTTGGTACCCCTTCAAGTGGTAGCACATCAAACAACACCTGTGTACGGATCGATCTATATTACCTGAAGCCCTCTTTAGATAAACCAATCGGTCACCTGACTACTATAGTGTCACTGATAACAACACTCGAGAAGATACTCTCTAGCACCTGGGTAGTCGGGTAGTATGGCTAAGGGTACGGTCTATCCTCCTTAGTTAGTGCCCTGAGATATTGGGTTGACTACTACTATTGGACCCCGCACGTATATTAGAGAGCTATAGCACAGGGAAAACCCTTGTATGTAGAACCCTTGAATACCTAACCCTTGGGGACAGAAACATAAACAAATTAAAACAAAAAAGATCTATTTCTGTGCAACTGTGTTTGGGTTTCCAAGTAAATACACATTTCTTTTTGGTTAAGCATTTGGGCATTTCCTCTCTAAAAAAAAAAAAGTCTGGAAATTTTTTCACCATTATTTCAGACCTATTCCATTGGATTCATCTCTTCGCCCTTATCACATTCATCCATATCATTTTTTCGGCAAATTTTTTTTACCCCGCCCGCCCCTTTTCAGTTCCCCCATCCTCATGGCCCATACTCATAGCCAAGACTTGGAAGCTTGCTTCAACACCTTGCAATCTGGTCTCATTGGGACCCAACAAGAAGTGAAACAACTCAGTGCCAATGTTGTCTCCATCAATACAAGCATGCAGTCCTCAATGGGCGAAATCAAGCAAGACATCACCACCCATCTTGAATCAGTCTTTTTAGCACTCTGCACCAAACTGCATATCCCTACAGATAAACCTTCCTCTTCCTCACCCCCACATACTGAAGGTGATCATTCCTCTCATTCCCATACCTTGCAGAACCATCACTTTCAACGTGATCTACGCCTTCCACGGGTGGATGTGACCAAATTTGATGGCTTGAACCCCACTAGTTGGGTAACCCAAATGGAACATTACTTCTTTTTATACATCATTATAGATGACTTGAGAAAACTACGGTATGGTGTTCTCCATCTAGATCAAGAACATTGGAAATGGTGGCAATGGAGAAAAAAATCGTGTCAAGGGTATATTGCTTGGACACAATTTGTGACAGAGCTTTATGAATGCTTTGACACTGACACCAACCATTTGGGCTATTTGACAAAGCTGAAACAATTAGGAATAGTGGAAGACTTTATAGCTGCCTTTGAGCACCTAGCTTTTAGAACAGAGGGCATGTCTGATGCCTTTTTCCGAGAGTGTTTTATCAGCGGCCTCAAGGATGAAATTTGGGCCCATGTCCTCATGGCTTCACTTGAGAGTTGGATGGAGGATACAAAAAGATCTAAAGAAGCACAACAAGTTGTATCTTCTCAAAACCACAAACCCTCCTTCATCCCTCGCCCTAAACCAGTAAATCCCACTGCTCCCTCTGCTCCACTAAAGATCCAAAAATTGACTCGGGATGAAATGGTTGAACGCCAACTCAAAGGCCTTTGTTATAACTGTGATGAAAAACATTTCCCAGGCCACAAGTGTAAAGAACAAAATATTTTCATGGACATCTCCAAGGAGATTTCAGAAGAAGATGAAGAAACTCCCTCTATGACTAAATCATTTGAATCCACTGACATAACCCCTCCCTCAGACCCTCCCAAAGTAGAACCAGTCATTTCCCTCAATGCTCTCACTGGCTTCTCTGCTCCCCAAACCCTCAAGCTAATCGGTTACATCAAGCATCGAAAGGTCATCATTCTGGTTGATAGTGGCAACACCCATAATTTTATTCATCACTTCATTTCCCAAGAGACTCATTGCTACATCCATGTCGTCAATAATTTCCAAATCATGATTGCCAATGGTGGTTCCATGAAATGCGGAGGGCGTTGTGAAAATGTGTGTCTCCAAATTGGTGACTACCACCTGAAATCCCATATGTTTGCTATCGACATGGGAGCTTGTGACATTGTGCTGGGTGCAGACTGGCTAAGGACTTTGGTTCCCATTCTCATGGATTTTAAAGACTTAACCATGCAATTCAACCAGGAGGGCCACCAATATAAGTTCCAAGGCATCATCGTTGGTTTACCTAAGATCATTAGTTCCCATTGCATGGAAAATATGCTCAAAAAGGGTCATTCTGGTGTTATCGCCCAACTCCATGCCATACAAGCAACAGAGACACCCTCGACACCGCAAGACCTCCAAGCCATCCTTTCTAAACATCAATTGTTCTTTTCCACTCCCCAAGGCCTCCCTCCTTCCTATGGTGTTCATGATCATTCCATTCCCCTTGTACTAGGAAGCCTTCCTCCCAATATCCATCCATATCGTCACCCCTTTTCCCAAAAAAATGAAATTGAGAAAATGGTCCAGGAACTCCTTAATGCAGGCGTTATCCACCCTAGTATGAGCCCCTATTTGTCTTCTGTGGTCATGGTCCTGAAGAAATAAGGTTCTTGGTGAATGTGTCCTAACTTCCGCGCCCTCAACAAACTTACCATCGAAGAAAAATTCCCCATTCCTGTCATTAATGACCTCCTAGATGAATTGAGTGGCGCCCAATTCTTCACTAAACTGGATCTTCGTTCGGGCTACCACTAGATACGTATGAAAGAGGTAGATATCCCCAAGACTACCTTTATAACTCATGAGGGCCACTATGAGTTTTTGGTCATTCCCTTTGGCTTGTGTAATGCCCCCTCCACCTTCCAAAGCCTTGTGAATCATGTCTTCTGTCCTTTTCTACACCATTTTGTCTTAGTTTTCTTTGATGATATCCTCATCTATAGAAAAACCTGGACAGACTAACTTGCTCATGTGAATCAAGTTCTCCATCTACTCTCTCAGCACCAACTTTTCCTAAAACAGTCTAAATGTGTTTTTGGCGCCTCAGAAGTAGAATACTTGGGTCATCTGGTTGGAAAAGATGGCATTAGGGTGGATCCTAAAAGGATTGAATCTATGCAAGACTGGCCTCACCCAAAGACTCTTAAGAGCTTACATGGATTTCTAGGCTGAACATGGTATTATCGCAAGTTTGTTAAGAGTTATGGGAAGATTGGAACACCTCTCATTGCTCTCCTCAAAAGGAACTCTTTCACTTGGACTCCAGTCATTTCTCAAGATTTTCAAACCTTGAAGATGGCCATGTGCACCACTCCAGTCCTTGTCCTTCCCAATTTCACAAAGACCTTTGTGTTGGAATGTGATGCGTCAGGGAAAGGAATTGGCGTTGTCCTTATCCAAGAGGGTCGACCTTTGGCCTTTACCAGCAAGCAAATATCTGAAAGAAATATGGGAAAATCCATCTATGAAAAGTAAATGTTGGCTATTCTGCATGCCATGGATTTGTGGCATCCTTATCTATTGGGGCAATGGTTTCAAATTAAGACAGACCATCAAAGCCTCAAGTATTTTCTGGAACAATGCATTTCCTCCCCAGAACAACAAAAATGGGTCACTAAACTCTTTGGATATGATTATGAGATCATTTATAAGAAAGGAAAAGACAATGTGGTTGCGGATGCACTTTCCTGAAAATATGAAGATGAAGGATCCCTTTTTTCTCTTTCATTCATTGTACCAGATTGGCTCCAAGCCATTCGCCAGGAATGGCTACAAGATCCCAAAAGTTTGGAGTTGATCCAACAATTGCAGTCCAATGCTACATCTTCCCTAGGGTACTCTTGGCTCCATGAGGAACTTCGATACAAAGTCCATTTGTATTTAAGTAAACAATCAAAGATTAAATCTATGGTACTTTTTGAGCTTCATGCTACACCCACAATAGGGCACTCTGGGTTCACCAAAACCTATGACAGGGTCAAACGTTCCTTTTTCTGGGATGGCATGAAACAGGACATTCATAATTTTGTAGCTGAATGTGACATGTGTCAATGCAACAAGGAAGAAATAGTCAAATTTTCGGACACACTACAACCACTCCCGATTCCACCTGCTATTTGGAAGGATATCTCTACGGATTTTATTACTGGCTTACCCAAATCCGAAAATAAATCCGTCATCATGGTGGTGGTTGATCGCCTTTCCAAGTATGCTCATTTCTGTGCCCTTCAACATCCATTTACAACATCCACGGTGGCTCAAATCTTCATGGATCAGGTCTTCAAGCTTCATGGCATGCCGCACTCTATTTTTTCTGATCGCGACCCAATTTTCACAAGCAATTTTTGGCAAGAACTGTTCAAGATACAAGGCATAGAATTACATCTCAGCACAACTTATCATCCCCAGACTGATGGCCAAACAAAAGTTGTCAACAAGTGTTTGGAAACATATTTGAGGTGTTTTGCCTTAGAAAAGAAAAATTAGTGGGCTCAATGGTTACCCCTAGTTGATTGGTGGTACAACACTTCATACCATACAACTACATGCATGATTCCTTTTGAAGTGGTATATGGACAGAAGCCACCTTCAGTTCTCTCATACTTACCGGGTACCTCGAAGGTCTAGGCGGTTGACTTAACACTTACAGCTCGAGAGGCTATTCTCTGTACCCTCAAAGAGAATTTGGTCATGGCACATAATCACATGAAGCAACAAGCAGATTAAGGTCACTCTGAACGTCAATTTGCAGAAGGGGATGAGGTGTTTCTTCGACTGCAACCTTACAAGCAAACTTCCCTCAAGGCTGAGCATTGTCAGAAGCTAGCGCCCAAATTTTATGGTCCTTATACCATGCTCAAGCATGTGGGACAAGTCACCTATCAGTTAGCTTTTCCCAGCCATTCAAAGATACATCCTGTTTTTCATGTTTCATGCTTAAAGAAGGTGATTGGAGCTAAGTGCCAAATTCAAACCAACCTTCCAGAGTTAGCTTAAGAAGGATCTATTTGGCTACAAACAGAAGCAGTTTTGGACCAGCATGAGCATCGCCTATGTCAGAGAACCATCAAGGAAGTTCTAGTCCAGTGGAAAGATACAACTCCAGCAGACGCCACTTGGGAACTAACTACCATTCTGCAGCAATTTCCTCATCTCAAGCCTTGAGGACAAGGTTGTTTTTAAGGTGGCGGACATGTTAGGGTCCTAACCTGCACATAGGTAGAACAATATATTCAGATGTAATAAAGGTCAATATTAATAAGGCCTTTCAATAAAATAGAATAAGGCAGATGTAAGAAGACCTAATAGAAGCTTCCGCTTCTAGAAGGATCTTCCTCTAGATGCTTCTTTTTAGCATAAATAGGACTCGAGGGTATGAGAACCCTAGCTTGGATATTATTGTAATAGATCTCTTCTCAACTGGAGTTTGCCCCCTCAAAGAGGCCTGTGAAGATTGCTTTCAGATTCAAAGTGTTATTTCTGTTGTTATTCTTATATCATTTTAGTGTTATTGTGGTGAATGTTCTGGTTATATCGCTGTTATTCTACCATTACTAGCATTTTATTTATGTTCTGCATACAGTTTATATCTGGTATATTACACCCACTTGTAGATATCCTATGATCTAGATCTCCAACCCAGTCTGCATCCACAAATCCATGTATGTCCAACACTGTCCAATCCCGGTCTTCCTTGGTAGCATAATCCATAGCTAGTAGTGCCACGCATAGATGATTTTAGAGCCTAAATTTCATCAAAGGGCTAATTTTCCATTATTTTTCCCCAAAAACGATTCATCAATATCCATTTTTTCTAAAAATGATTCACCCAAATTCCATAGAATAAAATTATTTTACCTTAAAAATCGCCAAAATTTTATAGAAACTATAAAAAATCCTTAGAAATTTGAATATTTTTATAAAACTATAGCCAAACATTTTACATTTTGTATCCTAAGGACTAGTAAAATTAGCCCATGTTTCTAAATTTTAATATAAATTTGCATCCTTAAAATCATCCCTACCACGCAAATACCTGAAACCCTTTTTACTGTTGTCCAATGCTCCTTCCCTGGTTTTTACATATACCTGCTCAAAAATCCCACTGCATGTGTAATGTCCAGTCTAGTACATACCATTGCATACATCAAACTGCCAACTGCACTCGCATATGGAACATGAGACATGTCCTCCTCCTCTTTCTTTATCTTCGGACACTGATCCAAAGATAACTTTACACCAACATGAATAGGGACCTTGACCAGTTTGCATTCCTACATATTAAACCTCTGCAATATTGTCGCGACATATTTTCTCTGATTTAACTAGATTTTCCTCTTTTTCCAATCTCTTTATTATTTCCACACCCGAAATAAAATTTGAAGCATTGAGATCCTTCATGTCAAATTTAGAGGACAACTGATTTTTCACATCCTAGATAATCTCCTTGTTGTTTCCTATCAACAACATGTCATCCACATATAAGACCAAATAAATCAAATGATCACCAATTAATTTAAAATACACATAGTGATCCTCTTTTCTTCTTGTGAATCCAAGTCCCAACACATAAGTATCAAATTTTTGACACCACATCCTTGGTGATTGTTTTAAACCATAGAGGGAATTTTTTAGCTTGCATACCAACTTTATCTTTCCCTTCATACAAAATCCTTATGGCTGCTTTATATAGATTTCTTCTTCCATATCCCCATGTAGGAATGTTGTCTTCAAATCCATTTGTTCTACTTCAAAATCAAATGTAGAAACAACATATAACATAAATCTTATAGAATTTAACATGGAAACAGGAGAAAAAATCTCACCAAAATCAATTCCCTCAACCTGGGAATAACCCTTTGCTACTAACTGAGCTTTGTATTTCTCCACTTTTCCTTCTGCATTCAACTTCTTTTTAAATACCCATTTGCTGCGAATGGGATTTCTTCCAGTCGACAACTCCACTAGATCCCAAGCCTCATTCTTATCCAATGTTTATGTTTATTCATCCATGGCCTTTTCCCAGAGCTTTCCATCCTCTTAATCCACTACCTCCCTGACAGTTCTAGAATCATCATCAATAATAGATAAAGAAAAATTTGAACGGAACTCAGATGGAGTATATATTTCCAGTAGCCTTCTTTCTCTAATTGATCTCCTCAATACTAGAGTATGAGGATCTTCTTCTTCTAATTCCTGTTCTTCTGTAGAGTTTGATCCATCATCCTTTAAATCAAATTCTATTTTCTCTGGTTCTTCCTTGAGAGGACTTCATGTTTAACAACATCCTTCATTTCTCTAAATACCACATCTCGGCTATACAGAACCTTCTTAGTTTATGGGTTCCAAATGTTATAACCTTTGAGACCATCTTTATACCTAATAAAGATACACTTTTCAACATTCTTATCTAGTTCACTCTTGTTTTTCTTTGGAACATGAACATAGGCCTCGCAACCAAATACCTTGAGATGTGTGTGAGAAGGTTTCCTACCAGTACATACCTCTTGTGGAGTCTTGTCATTCAATGTTGATGAGGGTGATATGTTGACCAAGTAACATGCAGTACCCACTGTCCCTGCCCATAATTCTTTCCCTAACCTGACACCGCTGAGCATGTACCTTGTTTTTTCCATCAACGTCATGTTCATCCTTTCTACAACTCCATTCTGTTAAGGTGTATATGGAGTTGTCTTATGCCTTGATATACCGTACGTCTTACAAAATTCTTCAAATTCATTCCTGCAGAACTCTCTGCCATTATCTGTCCTCAACACCTTCATTCTTTTCTCTATTTGATTTTCAAAAAGAGCGTTAAACTCTTTAAATCTGTCAAAGACTTCAAATTTTTTCCTAAGGAAATGTATCCAAGTATTCCTGAAGAAGTCATCTATAAATGAGACATAGTACACAAATTTTCCCAATGATGAAACCGACCCAAGTCAAAACACGTCACTGTGAACTAGCTGTAAAATTCCTTTTGCCCTCATTACACTAGAGGGGAATCTTACCTGATTATGATTCCCATATACACAATGTTCACATAAATCAAAGTCCAGAGAGTAGTTAGACATACCTTCAACCATACCTTTACCATGTAGTAGTCGAAGACCCTTCTTGCCGATATGCCCCAGTCTTTGATGCCACATCATAACCTTTTCTCTAGAGACTGTAGGAGTTCTTTCTTCTTCAACTCCAATATCAGGAAAAATGGAGCTATTACACTCATCACTAATAGTTCTACCTTGCAGCTTATACAAAGTTCCAAACCAAACTCCCTTTAGCAACACCATTGCTCCTCGAACCATCTTGCAGGTTTCCTTTTCAAATATTGTTTTTACCTCTGTATCGTCCATTTTTCTTACATAAATCAAATTTCTGGCCAATACTGGGATGTGCAGAACACCAGGTAGTGTTCTAATTCTTCCATATATGAGCCTCAACTTGAATTTTCCTCGACCTTTGATTCTGGTTTTTGAGTTATCACCTAGGAAAACATTACCTCCATCATATCTTTCATATTCACAGAATCACTCCCTATGGGGAGTCATATGAAAGGATGCACCTGAGTCAACCAACCATGACTCATCATCTGCATGTGTTCTTGAAGAATCCAAGTACAAATCCCCTCCTTCTTCCTTAAAGGTATTTTCTTCTGTAGAAGGAGATTCTTTAGATCCCTTCTTTTTTTCAACTTTGGATCTACACTGCTTCTTGTAGTGCCCTTCTTTTCCACATTTCCATCTTACCTTTACAAACTTTCTGAGAGACTTAGATATTCCCTTAGACTTAGATCTCCCACTTGAGGACTTAGATATATTTCTTTCCTGGGAGCGTCCTCTTGCAAATGATGCATATGTGCTTTGTCTTTCCATGTTCTTCTCTCTCAGCTCCTCCAACAACAAGGATGCGACCACTTCATCAAAATTCAAATTAGTTGTATTGCTACCTATGGCCATAACTAGACTATCCCATGAGTCTAGTAAAGAGAACAATAAACTAATACACTTATCTTCATCTGAAATTTTAATCTCAACAGATACTAATTGACTTACCACAGTGTTGAAGGCGTTCAAATGCTCTGCCACTTAGTCTCCAACTCTCATCCTTAGGTTATACAACTTATTTCTCAAGAATAGTTTATTTACTAAGGACTTAGGATGATACAACTTCCCCAACTCATCCCATAAATATTTGGTTGTATCTTCCTCTGACACATTTAGTAATACTGAATCTAAGAGACACATTTGGATTTTGCTCTTTGCCTTCCGATCCAACTTTTTCCAGTCATTTGTTGAAGTTCCTATAGGTGCAGTACCTAGATCCACCCCAATACACTAATCTCTGTCCACCAACAGATCTTCCATATTGAGCTTCCACAACTCAAAACTTTTCCCATTAAACTTCTCGATCTCCATTTTTGAACTGCTCGCCATTTATTTTCACCTAAAAAATCAATACCACAGATCTCCCACTATAACAAGGCTTATGAAAGTCCCGAGCCAAACCCTTGACCATAAAGGCATCCCCCTAAATCTAACAAATCTCTAATACAAAATGTAGATTTTAACCTTGTACAATATTTTACTGAAAATAGATTTTCAATAAAAGAACATAAAAGATACAATGACAAATACACACATTACACAGATTTTTCCCTTGGAAACCCAAACTGGGAAAACCAACATATTCTATATTCATTCATGGTGATACTTTGTTTACAATACAATATACATGTTGGAACCAACAACAACCAAAACCCTAACCCAATGACCTGGATTAGTCAACAACCCTAATTCCTTAACCGAAAATAGAAAACCATCATCAAAAAATATGTGTCGAAAAAACAATGGACACAAAAATCGAGGCAACATGAAAAATGAGGAAAAAATGAGACACATTTCTCGAGGAAAAAATGAATTTCTAGGGGGTTTCCCGCCCCCCCCTCAAATCCCCTTGCATGCCCGACGCAACGTAGAAAACACTACAACTAGTCATGCAAAGAATATAACACATACCGAACAATATATGCATGAAGTGATCCAAAGAGGAAGGATTATTTTCTTTTAGGATGAGGATGGTGAAGGTAGAGTTGAACACTACTAATATTCTACCTGAGGTGTGGTCATACTCCACCACCCTGAGTAGATCATCACCAAAAAATTCAAAACAGGCAGTGAAGAATTTCACTGACAGGTTGTCCAGTCCAGGACTCTTGTCCTTCTTGAAGGAATTGAGTATCCTTTGAATTTCTTCCATGGACACTTCAACCATTAGTTATTTGTTCCCCTCTTGGTCTATACAACTTGGAAAAAGGGAGGCCACTTGAAGGATAGAGTCAATAGTGGCTTAGGATTCTTCCTTGTACCAATTTTAGAAGTGGATCACTGTAAATTCTAACCTTGTACAGTATCTACTGCAAATTGATATTCAGAAAAGAACAGAAAAGATACAATGGCAAATACAAACATTACACAGATATTTTTCACCTGGAAACCCAAACCGGGAAAACCAACATATATTATATTCATACAATTGTGTTACATTGTTTACAATAGAATATACATATAGGAGCCAGCGGCGTCCAAAACCCTAACCCAATGACCTGGATTAGTCCAAAACCCTAATTCCTTAACCAGAAATAGAAAACCATCGGCAAAAACCATGTGCCGAAAACCACCTAATATCATGTGGTCCCGGAAATATGTCGTCCCGGAAATATGTCGGCCCGGCGATAATATGTCGGCCCGAAACCGACGAAAATATGTCGGCCCAAAATTTTTTTTTCGGGGGCGCTACCACCGAACCCCCGCGCGGGGGGCTCCGCCCCCCTGCACCCCCCTCTTACCCCCCTGCACGCCCGGCGCAGGCGCTCAGACACTACTGCTCGTGCAAAGAATATAACACATACCCAACAATCACCCCTTCTTCTACTATCACCTCAAAATAATTTGTTTGAGATCCTTTTTCCCTAGATATAGTCCACATGGAGTTTATATATTTTCAGTGATTGACAAACCTATGGAATTTTTTTTTGTTTTCATCTCTAGCTTATAGCCAAATGGATCTACTAT
Organism: Picea engelmannii; assembly: GCA_009831015.1. Lineage (NCBI taxonomy): Eukaryota > Viridiplantae > Streptophyta > Pinopsida > Pinales > Pinaceae > Picea > Picea engelmannii. The sequence continues at coordinate 148,168 of ML784313.1, forward strand.
TTATTCTCCTTTCTTTCTCCTTTGCAAGAATTTTTTTTTCTTCAATTCCTCAAGGGATTTCAAGAATTCTCTTTGTTGATCATAAAAAGGGGCTTGGTCCTCCTCTTGTAGGAGATATTGAAGTTTGAATTCTGTCACTTTCAGTTCCTGATTTTCTCTATATTGTTTCTTTTTAGACTAGGCAATCGTAGTAGCTTTAGATTTTTTGATGTTTTCATGGAATTGTAAGGGAGGAGATTTTGGAAGTGAAGCATCAAAATGCTTCCAACATTACTTTATTGCATAGATAAAGGATGGATCATCCAACCAAGTTAGGTTAAGTTTAAAAGGGCTAAGAAGATTGTTCACAAAGGGAGCAAGTTCGAAGAGGATGGGGTTGTGATCATAATCTCCTCCAACAAGGACACATTGCCTAACCCTGAGTGCAACTTTGATTAGATCCCTTGAAACTAAAAATATATTTATCCACTTAGCTATTGTTTCTTATCCTATTCAAATATTACACCAGGTAGGCATTAATTTAGAATGTTGGATATCCATAAAACTCGTCTCTTCTAATTGAGAGAGGAATAAATATGCAAGTGGTTCAAGGTGGGAAGTAGGGTCCCATACCTCACTAGCACCAAGGGTGAAGTTCAGATCCCCTCCTATTACCACTATATTGTCTTTAAAAAGAGGATTTTGAAGGAGTGATTTCCATAATACCTTTCGGTCTATACAGGGCCTATAAATGTAAACACTCAGAAAAATCAAATCCATCTTTAATGATTGAAACACAATACCCAAGCCACCTCTGAAAGACCATGCATTTTGAATTTGCATGGACTAATTTATCTAAACTATGATGTTATGATCCAAAAGTTCAATGAATACAATTCACTTCAAGGGGGGAACCTCCCTTTAAAATATATCCAATTCAGAATACAATATTAGATGAGATAATATAATCCTAATACTAGGTCTCCTTGGTATATGTATAGGATACAAAGGGTATAATTATAGTGAAAGGGTGCCATGAAGGGTTCTAGACAACATACAAATATAACACTAGAAATGTAGTAATTCAATATCTAAGGCTTAATAAGGGGTTTTATACATAAAACAAGGCTTTGTCTAGGGCTTAACATGTCCTCAACACTTGACTAACCATGGATGTTTCTGCATGAAGAACTCATCTTCCCACGTCACCTCTTCCACTAGTAGGTTCTTCCATTTGACGAGGTACTCAATAATTGCTCGATTTCTCAGCTGCTTAATCCTTGTTTCAATGATTGTTTCTAATTCTAGTATGATTTTCCCTTCTTCATTAATCTCTGGTAAAATACTTTGAATTGTGATCTTTTCTTTTATTACCTTCTTTAAGGAAGAAACATGAAATATTGGATGCACACGTGAAGATGGAGGTAACTCCAATTTGTAAGACATACTTCCAATCCTTTCCAAAACCTTGTAGGGGCCATAATATATGGGTGTTAATTCATTGTCCTTATTTTGTTGATTGAGGGACATCTATTTATATGGTTATATCCTCATAAATACGCAATCCCCCACTTCAAATTCCCTTTCACTATGATGTTGATCTGCTTGTTGTTTCATCCTATTTTGTGCCGTAACCAAGTTTTCCTTCAATAGTTTGAGAACCTCTTGTTGGTTCCCTATGTGTTCCTTCACTTCCTGAACCTTTCCAATCCATTTCAAAGGAGATGTGATGGATGGATGATGATATCCATTAAGTGCCAGAAATGGGGACATTTGATGAAGTATGGAAGGATGTGTTGTACCACCATTCTTCCAAGGGAAAGCACTTGACCCATTGTGCTTGTTTATTATATGCAAAGCAATGAATATATCCTTCTAGACATTTATTCCCAATCTCAATTTTCCCATCGGATCGAGGATGGTAAGATGAGCTTTGAGCCAATTGAGTACCCAACACAAGAAAATAATTCAGTCCAAATTTTTTCAATGAAAATTGGATCTCTATCACTTACAATAATCTTGGGGACACCATGTATATTTTGAACTATTTCCATGAATGGTGTGGCTAATATACTTACTTTAAAAGGATGAGAGAGATAGACTTACAATAATTTTGGGACACCATGTAGATTTTAAACTATTTCCATGAATGGTGCGACTAATATACTTACTTTAAGAGAGAGAGAGAGAGAGAGAGAGAGAGAGAGAGAGAGAGAGAGAGAGAGAGAGAGAGAATACTTAGTTAGTCAATCCACTACCATGATGACAATATTTATTTCAAATTTTGGTAAACCTATAATAAAATCTATTCAAACTTCTTCCCAGCGTTGACTTGGTATAGCTAATGGTTGTAGGATACCTGGAATCTTGATTGTCTCTCCATTATTCTATTAGAAGACCACACATTCAGACACAAAATTATGAACATCAGTTTTAAGACCTGCACTGAGGATAGTGAAAAAATAAGGAGGGGGGGAATGTAGCATTCCCAGTTTTAATCTCCGTGAATTATAATGTGAATTTTACATGTGATTTAGGTTGGTCAGCCATTACATTTTGGGTCGGAGAACCTATATTGATCAATATGGCTGAGGGACAAGCTATGTAAATTGTACATTGGAATTATTAATAAAAATAAAATGTTGGTTGTGATATGACATAGACAATAATGATGGGGGGGTATGATTCCACAAGAGAGGGAGATAAAGGGGGCCCAAGGGGTTCCACATGCCTAATAATACAATCCATTGTATTATTAATGTTTACTTACTTTTAATTATAAAAAAAACTATTGAATGCATGTAAGAGTGGTTGGTGGCAAAGGTCATGTCACTAATTTATGATAGCATGGGCATACAACCACCTTTTGGGAAATGTAAGAGTCAAATATTGCATGAAGGAAAAAAAAAATTGAGTGGGAATTGAGGAAATTTTTTAGAAGCAGATTTGGGACAACCTTAGGAAGATCTTGGTGCTAGGAAAGAGAACCAATCATGTTGTGTTTGAGAGTAGACATGAGAGGGTTAGGTTTTATGCCACGAATTAGGATATATACCTGTAAGTGTATTTCCTCTAGGGGAAAATCGCTCAAGAGCCCTGAGAAGGCTATGGTGAGCACTCCAATGTTACAAATGAGATTCATAGAGTCCCTAACTATGATATTTTCCATTCAACCTTGTGTTGAATCCCTGAAGGGAAGTGGGATAGCCCAAAGGACTATGCGGAAAATAAGGGGATACCATTCCTTGGGTTGTGCAGGTTGAGGGGAAAGAGAGTTTGTGGATTGGAATTGTTGTAGGAGTTAAAATATGGATTTTGGGTTTCTATGTGTCAATAATGAATAATCAAGAGGGATAGACCTTCTTGTGGACTCATAGCCCAATCTCGGGGGTGGATTTTTATTGAGAGAAATAGAGCAACAAGATTATAGTTGGGAGGAACATCCTCCGTATGCAACCGATTGGTGATTTCGCAAAAGATAAGTGTATTATTATATTTTGTATATTTAATTCCATTGTGCAAATTTAATATTTGAATGTTTTGTTTGCTTGATTAGTTGCATTCATGAATTTTTAATATGTTGTTAGATGCATGTACATTTACGGGCATGCTTCCTTTGTTAATTTTTGTTGTATCTGTTAGTGATCCAAATACACTGGTATTTTCATGAATGTTTTCATCACTCTTCACTTGATTTATTGTTTTCTTAAGTCTTTTGGCCAGTGTCTTAACCTCCATATTTTTATCAGGCTCCTGATTGATTACTTTTACCCAAAAATCCTTTGGCTTCATCCTCTTGACCTGCGAATAAATGGTTAAAAATCTCATTTGAACTCCGCACAATCTATTCTTGAGTTTGATGTATTCCTAGTTTCTTTTATTTGAGATTTTTATTAAAAGAGGAGCATGCTTTTAAATAGATTTATCCTAGACTAAATCTAAAGTTCTAAGTCCAAATCTAGTCATCATTCTATGTATAAATCTATGCCAAGGTCTACAAAATACAATACAAAGCCTAGTGCACTCTCACATGCCCAAGCTAAGAGCTAAGCCTCGATTCAAATTACAAATCGACACACAAGGCCAACTCACAAATCGAGTCCACATGTCAAAGCCCAACGCTGAGCCACAAGTCATACTGAAACCAAGCCACGAGTTATGCCACATTTCAAGTCATCAAATCCCAGCATCAAGCTGATATCAATCTCATTGATTTTACCTAATAAAACCTCGCCATATGCAAAGATTGTAATATATGAATTTCTGTGAAATGTGGGATCTGTCCATGCACTGTTTGATAAAAAATTTGCAAGCATGAGACCACATGCAAAGGGCGCCATGAGGAACAAGAAGGGAGGTCAAGTTTTGGCTATGATTATATAGATGTCTAAGGAGTTTCATTTGCAGATATCGAGACACAAGAAGGAATGAACACATAGGTACCTGCTCCTCTTCATCAGAAAAACATATCGAGTAATGGATGCAAAGAAGAGATGCATTTTGGACATCGATTTTCAGGAAGCAAGGTCTGTTGAGAACAGTAAATTAGATGCTCTTTTCATCTTTATTTGACCATCATCATTTGAAGATCTTGAGAAATGCCTACGTCTAAGGGATATACAGGCATGGGAATATCAACCTTTTGGACCATTTTTGGGAAAGAGTTTTAGAACAAGCGTCTCATCCTGGATTGCCACTCTAGAGGTTTTAGAACCGTTCTTGTGAAGCGCCTATACAAGATTCACTTCCCCTGCCATATCTAACTTGGAGAAGTTGCAGGACCTATGATATCCCTTTTATGAGGTTTCCTTAAAGCCAGCCGGGGAAGAGAAAATTTATATTATTTGTAAGATGAACTATAAAAACTTGTATTGAGCAAGTGAACAGCCACACTATCAACAACAAATAGAATCACTTTGACAGAAACCCTACACCTCTGAAATACCTCACAATTCAGAATATGAGTGTATTCAATTATAAAACACTCTGATTATGAATGGAGCCTATATGAAGATATCTGTGTGCAACTTATTTAATAAAACAAAGAATTGCTTGACATTCTTAAAAGGCTCTATTCACAGAATACCTATCCCAAAGATTATGTTGATGTAAGGTTGAAACAATCAAGTATTGAATAATTTTCAGAAGAAAATGCAGAAGAAGTTTTGGTTCTGAAAAGATATAAGGCAAACCTATGAAGATTTGAGGATCAAAACATTGGCAAGGTCCAGACTACACAATCAACAAGCAATTAGTGTAATCTACAGGAGCTCAATCATTTATATTTGTCTATACTCTTTTTTTGACTTTTGATCAAGGGTATGATAGGATACATTTAAAGACACAGGGTATCAGATCCTCTTTATTAGTGGATGCAAACAATGATTTTTTGATTTTAAACATGAAATGTTTTCCTTTGATTAAAACAAAGTTTTCACCAACACAGAAGGTGCAATTAAAACCAATTAGCTATTGAAAAGTAGATCTTTCATTAGCTAATTATCAAATTCTAAGGCGGGATAGCTGGTGAAACCGCAGAGAAAGAATTTTGAATATTTGAGCTCGAACAAAGCGATTTTTGGGTGATTTAAAGGATAAGAGAGCACCAAAAAGATTAATCACCAAATCATGAAATATTCAGTTTCAAAGATTCATGGAGATATAGGAGGTGAGTGCTTAATGGTTTAACAAAGCTTTGTTCACAGCTGTTGAAAGTTTTCCAACCACTAAAGACATGTGTCCTTTCCTCCATCACACATCAGAGACATAGCAACGATGAAGAATAGATGTCAAAGACCCTTTGAAGACAGTTCGATCCATATCGAGTAGATTTTCAATTACCTAATTGTAATTAGTTTACACTATGTTTTCTATATTTAGAAATCCAGATCCATTTTTCAGGGATCTGAGATCTATTGTAAGGGATATAAATACTTATCATTTTGATAAAGTAAAAGGGGGTCGATTTTGGATACAGGAACTATACCTTTGTAACAAAATTTTCATATGATAATACAGATCACAAGTTTCTCTCTCTATTAATGTCAGATTTCCACCCTTCTTCTGCACTCTTATTCAAGTTGTTTTAACTGCAAAATGACTGTCATCAAATTAGTCAGTTCATAAATTGATTAATAGTTTCTTACATTGTTTATTAAACCCATCATTGTGTATCTGGTTTATAAGCACTATCTTATTCACCCACTTAAAGCTATTATCTGATTATTGGTCCTTGAGGGCATTGGTTTATTTGATTATTCATTTTGACTGTCTAGATACTATATTGTAGTTGAGTTATCCCATTGATCCACACATACAAAAACACAAAAAAAAGTTTACTTTAAGTTACCAAGCATCTTTGTCTTACAACCTCAAAGAGTTTCTTGGAGTGATAACAAATTGGCGCCATTGTCGGGGAGAGGAGTTTGAAGCTTAGCTTCCTTGGGAGGTGACATAGATCCATCTTTGATGATAGAAAAAACTTGGACATTATATTGGTTGTAATTATCTAACTGGCAACTCCATGAAGGATGGATTCAGTGGTGGCTCCACAATATTCAGATGTCAAAAGGATTTGCTGCTCTTTTGGCTTAGAGGTTTGCACCTCTAGACTTCTCTTTAGTTTCTGGTTTCTCACATCCAGTACCTCATATGTTAGAATGGGGAGATTTTCTACCTATCTTCAAAGAGGAGAAAGAATATAATCTTGCACAACACCTCAAAAAGTTTCATGAGTGCATGGATCTACTAGATCTGCAGCATGAAGATCTTTGAATGAAGATGTTCATGAATTCGTTGTATGGTGATGCACATCAGTGGTATTTCTCTTTACCTCCTTCCAATATTTCATCATTGAAGGATTTTCACAGAGTATTCAATGAGAGATGCTAAAGGTTCTTTTCAGATAAGTTTTTATTTGATAATTGCTGTGTATAATATGAATTGCACAATAGAGTTGAAGATGTAAATAGAGAAGGATCTCACTCTCATCATCTACATCATCTCTCTAATGATCTTCATGATGATATATTTTCACATAAAAATGAATTATATAGAAATAATGAAAGAGTTCAGGTCTCTCCTATTACCATTATTTATGATCTTCACAAATCTGAAGAATTGATGTCTTTAACTACACATGGAGAAGATCAATTTAATATTGGTCAAATATCTATTGAAATAAATGAGGCTAGCCCACAATTTTCAGATCTATAGACCAAGGAAAATCGAACAATAATTTTAGAAAACATATAATCTCCAAGAAAGACAACAAGAAGATTATATTTCTCCTTATGTACCCTTTATTTCAAATTTTGATGAAAGGGATGAAGATGATGAGAAATTTTTTTGTAATAACTTGGGATCTACAACAGATTCTAAGGAAAACCCTCATTTTTCTGATTTATAGACCAAGGCAGATTTCAACTGTTATGAGGAGGAAGGTGAGGAGTAGAAAGTTTCAGATCAACAATTGAGATTTAATTTTCATTTGATAGAAGAAGAAAAGTCCACATTCAGCATTGACATCAGTGAAGGCAACAAGCAACGGGATTTTAGTCTTCAGTTGGAACACCTTCTTGGAGAGGTATTTCTTTGCGACATTTATGACCCTATTGCTTATTATTTGGAGTTTATGAGAATCATAAATGTCAAGATATTTTTTTCAGATGACGGTTGGTTCTGCCATCTTTTCAAACTATATTTCTCCATGCTGTGGTTTCGTTTCTTTTTCGGATTCAGATCAATGAGGGTACTAGTGAATCAATTTCTTTATTGGTTGCATTGGAGATTTAATTTTACTTGATCAGTCTACTTTACAAATCTGGTTAGAAAAGAAGTAAGTAGAGAGAATAAGCTCGCCCTATGAGCAAGTGGATTCTTTCAAACATTTTCAGTTGTTGAATAGGCAGAGAAGGATACGGGAGGTTAGATGCATGATACAGGTTTGTAGGGAATCAGTTGTAAAGGCCAGATGACTCCATAGCCCAATGGTACAAGCCAGATGACTCCATAGCCCAATGGTACAAGCCAAATGACTCCATGCCCAATACTAAAGGTGACTGGAACTACTAGGTTCTTGGAAACCTCACAGGGAGGTCTCCATCCCAGTTGGAGCCAGTTGTTAGCAATCAAAATGCACTGGTATTTTGATGAATGTTTTCATCACTCTTCACTTGATTTATCATTTTCTTTAGTCTTTTGGCCAGTGTCTTAACCTCCATATTTTTATCAAGCTCTCGATTGATTACTTTTGCCCAAAAATCCTTTGGCTTCATCCTCTTGACCTGCGAATAAATGGTTAAAAATCTCATTTGAACTCCGCACAATCTATTCTTGAGTTTGATGTATTCCTAGTTTCTTTTATTTGAGATTTTTATTAAAAGAGGAGCATGCTTTTAAATGGATTTATCCTAGACTAAATCTAAAGTTCTAAGTCCAATTCTAGTCATCATCCTACGTATAAATCTATGCCAAGGTCTACAAAATAAAATACAAATCCTAGCACACACTCGCATGCCCAAGCTAAGAGGTAAGCCTTGATTCAACTTACAAATTGAGACACAAGGCCAACTCACATATCGAGTCCACATGTCAAAGCCCAGTGTTGAGCCACAAGTCATACTGAAACCAAGCCATGAGTTATGCCACATTTCAAGTCATAAAATCCCAACATCAAGCCGATATCAATCTCATTGATTTTACCTAATAAAACCTCACCATATGAAAAGATTGTAATATCTGAATTTCCATGAAATGTGGGATCTGTCCATGCACTATTTGATAAAATTTTTGGAGGCATGAGACCGCATGCAAAGGGCACCATGAGGAACAAGAAGGGAGGTCAAGTTTTGGCTATGATTATACAAATGTCTAAGGAGTTTCATTTGCAGATATCGGGCCACGAGAAGGAATGAACACGTAGGTACCTGCTCCTCTTCATCAGAAAATCATATCGATTAATCGATGCAGAGAAGAGATACATTTTGGACATCGATTTTCAGGAAGCAAGTTTTGTTGAGAACTGTAGATTAGATGCTCTTTTCATCTTTATCTGACCATCATTATTTGAAGATATTGAGAAACGCCTACGTCTAAGGGATATATAGGCATGGGAATATCAACCTTTTGGACCATTTTTGGGAAAGAGTTTTAGAACAAGCGTCTCATCCTGGATTGTCACTCTAGAGGTTTTAGAACCATTCTTGTGAAGTGCCTATACAAGATTCACTTTGTTGGTAAATGTTTAACAGGCAGCATATGCTTGTCATTGATAGCAAGTACAATAATGAAGATGGCATGAGTATAGAAAGTACGTAATAGATTGGCATTATGAGAAGATGTTGCAGAGAAGATTCGAATAAGATCAGAAGAGATAGTGCAGAGGATTGTTGGTAGATCATCGATGGAAAGATCACAGTCAGCGGAACAAAGTAAGCTCGGGAGGAGAAGCAACATTTCTGGTCATTGAATCTCATTTACAATTCTCGATGATCGTCAAATCAAGTGTTGATCGGGAATGTTGATCCCACGCTATCTCAGAGCTTCGCCTATCGCGAGTTGGAGAGGCAAGATACATAACCGCCGAAATCACAATATGCGAAATCGTGATTTATTCATAGCCGTCAGATCGAGGTTTGTTCTGGACCGTTGATCAGAGTTCCATCTCGGAGCTTCACCTATCGCAAGTTGGAGAGGCAAGATACATAACCGCCAAAATCGCGATATGAAAAATTACGATTTATTCACAGCCATCAGATCGAGGTTTGTTCTGGACCGTTGATCTGAGCTCCATCTCAGAGCTTCTCCTTTCTCGACTTGGAGAGGTAAGAAACATAACCACCGAAATCGTGATATGTGAAATCGCTATTTAATCCCAGCCGTCAGATCAAGGTGTGGTCTGGACCGTTGATCTAAGCTTCATTTCAGAGTTTCTCTTATCGTGACTTGGAGTGACAAGAACCTCCATCGAAGGAATCACGAGATGTGAATTCACGATAAGATCTGGACCATATATTCATTGAGATCATGGACCGTTGATCTAAGATTCATTTCGAAGTTTTGCCTATCGCAACTTGGAGTGACAAGAACCTCCATCAAAGAAATCGCGAGATGTGAATTCACGATAAGATCTGGACCATCGGATCTATGGAGATTTCAACTGTCGATCAGACTCAATGAAGTTTATAAAACTCATGAAATATAAAGCACCTTTTGGCACAGCCTATGGTCACCACCGGTGGTTACAAGAAGGTAAGGAGTCAGTTCAGATAAGCTCCATTTCAGGGTTTTGGGGATCGCAACTTGGAGAGTCGAGATGCTTCATCTCCAAATTCATGAAATGCGAAATCGTGAAAGTGATTTATGCATAAGCACGTGGTCTCAGCCGGTGGTCACACCATCAAAGAGCTAAAGAGAAGAGTATGTGCAAACAATCTTCTTTTTGGCATTTCGAAGATCGCAACTTGGAGAGTCGAGATGCCTCATCTCCAGATTCACGAAATGCGAAATCGCGAAAGCACTTTATACATAAGCACTTGGTCATGGCCATGGTCATATAGAGGAAGGAGCTAGCACAAAAAATCTTTGTATCGGAGCTTCGGAGATCACATATGGGAGTGTCGAGACACTTGGTCACACGAATGTCAAATTGCTAAATGCCAAAATGCCAAAATCAATGCAAGATCCCATGGAGCCAATCCAACAGTGCAGGTGAATCTGAGTATGATTAGAGGGCTAATGTTGTGCTTCACAGTGTAACTGCTAGAAACCATTGATGGTTTCTGCCAGAAGATTCGAAGAGACTCTGTGTGATCACCAGAGGAGATGAAGAGTCTCCATGCTTCGTCCAGTGAAGGAAGACAACTCTTAGAGGGATTGACAGCTGGATGGATGAGCATTGAAGTCTGTAGCTGAAAATAGAAAGGATAAGCTCATCGAAGACAGAGAAGACGAAGAGCCTCAACTGCCATAGAAGTTGAGAAATCTAGACAGAACACCCAGTGATGCTGAAATGCATGGTAAAACCACCAAAGAAGCTGAAGAGTTACCATGATGATTAAGACAAAGCACTTGAGTTGTGGAGGAGTTAGGTGCAGGGTGAGAATGCAGAGGCATGGTGAAAATTGCATGCACAAGTAGCACAAAGGCTATAAGAAAGTAGAACAAATAAGAGAGTGGGGTTGCTACTGTTATTGTGGATGGTGCCGTTGAGGTTGTTGTTGTTGTGGGAGTTGCTATGGTCACTATTGTTGAAGGTGATTCATGTGAAAAGAAGGAGGAGAATGCAACAGCTGAATTGAATAGAAGAGGAACTGTGCAGTGAATGGACATGGCACACAGAACATAAAAAGCAGAAGAACTAACAACGCAAGTCATGTGTGCAGGAAGGCAGTGAGGCAGACATAGCAACAAAATGCAGCAGAACAGTGATGAGTCTGGTAAGCCAGTCTTGAACATTATATCACTGTAGTAATTTTTAGTAGCAAAGATTTATATTTTAGGGTGGAAGGGAGGTGCTAGGGAGGACTGTTGTCCTCATAGGTTCAAGTGGGTGCTTGAACATAGGGAGTTGTAGCTTCCATCTGGTTGCAGCGAGAGAAACCAGGGTGGTAGGGTGGTGCAAGGGAGAACTCTTGTTCTTTGTTATACAGGTTGGTGCTTGTATGATTGGAAGTTGGTGCTTCCATCCAGTTGGTGCTAAAAACACTCAGGGAGTTGGTGCTTCCTTCTAGTTGGTGCTAGAGAAACTAGGGAGTTGGTGCTTCCTTCTAGTTGGTGCTAGAGAAAACAGAGAGTTGGTGCTCTCAGCAAGTAGCAGCTTGCAAAACTGAGGTTGTAGCCTCATTATGAGTTGGTGCTCATATGTATGATAATGTAAAGAATGTAACTATT
>ML784313.1:193215-206738 GCA_009831015.1 Picea engelmannii
CCCAAATATTGGGATGTTATAGCCTCACAATCCTCCTTCAAGCCTACAATCATATCAAAGACTCAAGACTTGCATATATATACAAGTTTTGTAAGGTTTTAACCATTTGCCAAAATTTGAGCTAGATGTAGGTAATCCCTTATTTTCTTCAAGTACATAAGAGTTTAACTTTAGAGCTATGGTCAAATAAAAACAAACTAGAGGTCTTAAAGGAAATTGACCATGTGGTTTTGTATATATTTATCATACTTGATTACCAAATCAAAATGTTGCAGGATAACATTCAGATGAAGTCTAGGCTTTGTTGTGACTTGGATTGTGCAATTAACAATGATATATATAAATGGTAAACAATCTTCCCAAATATTGGGATGTTATAGCCTCACAACAAATGAACCAATGTTTTATTTATATGATTGGGATACCCATGCAATTGTAAATAAAGGATAGAATTGTTTTCAACTTATATCCATTATCATCTATTATAAAAGCTTATGATTTGAGTTAATTGTTTTTTGTTTTCCCAACAAATAATTCATGTAGTACTTCAATGCCTAAACTATGATGTACAATTCCTTATCTTATTTGGGTATATTATGATTGCACCAACAAAAGTTTCAAGTGTTATGTTATCCAACTCCTTCATTGTATCAAAGGTTCCGCCATTGTGTATCATGCGAAATTTTCTTTGATTTCAAATGAAATTGCAAGTTTCATTAGATTTAATATTGATGCATTACAATTCTTTCAAGTCAAAGCTTTAGTTACTTGGTTTTCAATTGCAATGAATTGAAAGGTTATACTTGCATTTTCTAATGTGCATTGAAGAGACACTTCATTCCTAAATAATTTGCTAACTCCATGAATTACCTTGGTTCAATTAAATTATATGGGATCAACCATTTTACAACGAATTTTATATTTCTTAGGTCAATACACAATTCACATCTCTAACTACAAAATTGATGTAGGAGCATCGTAAGCGGACAACCAAGTGAACATGAAGGTGGAAGATAGCTGGAAAAGTGCAACACAGATTTTTCACATTTCGAAAATGTTTTCTTTTGGAAAATTAATGAGCAGATATTAATGTAGTAGTTAAAGGAAGCGTACTTGCATGTTGTAAACAGATCTTGAGTGGTTTTCTCTCATCTGTAGAATGTAAAGGCATTTATACGTAATTAATGAAAGTAGGTAGATTTGAATTCATAGATTAGACAGTTTATAGAGTAGGAGGGAAAACGGATATAGACACCCTCACCTTTGTATCATTGTAACATTATGATCATTAGCATAGTATAGAAGAGGAGAGCTATAGTAGAGAACTAAAAAGAAGAACCCATGCACTGGAGCTTTGAATTAATATATGAAGCTTTGAATCAGATTCATGGTGTTATGATGTTTTCTGTTTATACATGTTGAATGGTATGCTTACAGTTGTTTTATTCTCTCTGTTATGCATTTGCTTTAATACTGTGTTGAATGTATGATTTCATGTTGAATGTTTGAACTTTGAGAGAAGAAAGAGAATGAGTTTCAATTGTTTCTCTTACCGAGAGAGAGTTCCTACAAGGAGTGCAATGAGACGTCCGCAAGGTGTGCGTTAACAAGGCTCTGAGTTTACCTCAGAAAGATTAGGAGAGATACCGTTGTTCTCATTCCAACAGAAGTGCAAATGAAGCACAAAAGTCGTGCAAGGTGTGCGCAGGCTAGTTGAAGACTTAGAATTTATCAACTAAGGTTGAAGAGTGAAAGACTATTGTTGCCGAGAGTGCACAGAGTCGAAGAATCAAATACATGGAAGTATTTGAAAGGTTGCCGCAAGGAGTGCAAGCGAAATTCCTTTTGGGGACTTGAGGTTGCAAGTGAAAGCTCAGGAGGGATAACACCTTTGAACACTTCAAAGGAAGACAGGAAGCGAAATCATCGCACAAAAGTTAAGTCCCAGAAAAAGAACACCAAGTTAGTTTGGGCCAGAGGTTCTTGGGGAAGAAATTGAATGGTCGAAATTCTCTGTGGAGAACTCGCGAAATTGCGAGGACCGTAGGACCCAGAAGAGTTGCAGGGTGGATAAGGGTTGGACGAACCCATTATGTTGGTTTCAAGGATCAATGTGAACCATTGATCATGGTCAGCTGAGTCGTTGGATCATTTCAACAAATCGGGGTTTGTAAGTCTGGAGTGCAAGCCAAATCCCTTGGTCACTCAAACTCCCGAATTGTGAAATGGATTATCACGTGTGAAGGCAAGGAGTGGAATTTTTGATAATTCAGAAGTCGGGATTTCATCACTTCGGGTGCCGGGAAGCAGAGGAGGTAGCATTCTGGGATTGAGAGTTTCGAACTCCTGGTACCTGGAAGCCCAAAATAACATGGGTTGTCAGATCAAAAGGGAGGCTACTTGCCGTTGATTCTATAGAGGTGCAATTTCATAATTCGAGGTTTCGAAGTGGTAGAGAAACAACGATCGGAGGATTGTTCAAGTCCCGAAAGCCAGGAATCTTGAGAGACAGGTGGCAAGAGTCCACGTCAGAGATAGAAGACATTGCAGTGGGCAGGTTGTGTTTCTTCATCAATAGGCAGAGTCAAACCTTGTTGACCATTTCAGGGTTTTGGAGGTTGAAGAGCCGAGAGTCTTGCATCCGGATTCATGAAGTCGTGAAGTCCAAAACTCTGAATCAGTGAAAGGCCTCGTTGGGGAGCCAACCTTTGATGAACGCATTAGGGTTCGACATTTCGGTATTTTTGAAGACAAGAGGTTAGGGTTCTTTGTTCCAGAATTCTTGAAGTCGCGAAATGCGATACAAATGTGGAGGAGGATGCGGCCAAAGATTTTAGCATTTCAACATTTTGAGTTTCAGTGGGTTGAAGAGTCGGAAACTCGACAACAGAAATCGTGAAATCATGAAACCCGAAGTCCCGGTTCGACAAAGGGCTCGATCTTATTGAGGTCAGGAGATTTGGGTGATGCCTTGTGTTTGATCACACATGCATACTCATAAGGACCTGTGGATACACACCATCATGTGTGTGAGGGATTCCCTGTGGGGAAAATCAAAGAGTCAATCAGACTCAGGAGGGAATATTTAGAATGATCCTGAGCGGATCTCGGCCTGAGGGTCAGGGGTCTGCATCATTTGTGGTATCAAAGCTTGATTTTGTTTGTATATTTCAGGCAGAAGGAGCTAGAGGAAAAGGAGTATTCTGGTATGCACCATTTGGTATCAGAGCTCAGAACAAGTTCTTTGCTTTCTATAGTAGAGAGAACAGGGGAACATTTTACAACCATGCCGCTGAGGAGAAGAGATAGGCTAATGCTTGATCCATCAGTGGAAAGCGAAATGCACAAGTTACATGCCAGGCTTGATGCCATGGAGACAACACAGAGGTGCATAGTTGACGCTGGGGATATTAGTGAGGCTGACAGTGAAAATGAAGTTGGAAATGAAGGAGAAGAAGTTGCAGTCAAAGATGTTGTGGATGAACACCTATTCAGGATTGTTGCAAGGATAGGTGCTAGAGTAAAAATGGACATTCCAGTGTATGAGGGAAACCTGGATGTTGAAGAGCTTCTAGACTGGATTAGAGCTCTACACAAGTACTTCGACTATGAGGATGTCGAGGAAGACAAGAAGGTCAAACATGTTGTTACTAGACTTAAAGGGCATGCAACACTATGGTGGGATGAACTGCAGGCTGACAGACGCTGCAAGGGCAAGCAGAAAATTAAAAGTTGGGATAGAGTGGTTGCAAAGATGAAAGCCAAATTTATACCCAAGGATTATCAAATCACTCTGTTTTGGAGGATGTAGAATTTGAGACAGAAGCTGATGTCCGTGAAAGAATACACTGAAGAGTTCTACAAGATAAACACCAGAGGAGGTCATCGGGAAAGCGATGATGAAAAAGTTTCCAGACACATGAATGGTCTATGGTATGACATCCAAGATCAGATGAGCATGATGACCATCTGAAATGTGGAAGATGCTTATCAAATAGCTCTGAAAGCTGAAGAGAAGCTGAGACGGAAGCAAGGTCAAGGAGGCTGAGGCAAAAGTCAAGCCAGAGGAAAAACAATTGCCCAAGACATAACTCGGAAATCTAAAGAAGAGGGGAAGAAACCTCCAAATCAACATGAGAGAGGAGGAATCTCACAGAGAGGGCAGTATGCTGATAGAAATACTTTTCCTCGAGCTAGAGGAAGAGGAAGAGGTAGAGGAGATGAAGTAAAATGCTTTGTCTGTCGAAAAATCAGACATAAATCCTATGAGTGTTCATATAGGAAGAAAGATGGTGGTGAAACTCATATAGTCGAAGCTCAAGGATTGAATGTTGAGGTAGAAGATGCCGAGGGTGAAAGATCCTTAATGATGAGGAAATTTCTCTTGAAGCTGGAGAAAGAGGTAGAGAACCCAGCCCAAAGAAACAATCTATTTCAGACTGCTTGCAAAACCAAAGACAGGGTATGCAAGGTCATAGTGGACATCAGTAGCACAGATAATCTTGTATCTATAGAGATGGTAGAAAAGATGGAGCTGGAGACTCTTGTACATCCAAGCCCATACAAAGTTTCGTGGCTACAAAAAGGACATCAGGTAAATGTCACTAGATAGTGTTTAGTTGAATTTAAAATAGAGGGATATAAAGATGAAATATTATGTGATATCATTCCCATGGATGTTTTTCATCTATTGTTGGGTAGACCGTGGCAATATGACAAAAACATGGTTCATGATGGGAGAAAGAACACATACACCTTGGAGAAGAATGGGAGACACACATGTTGCTTTTAATTAAGAACCCAGAATTGAAAACATAAATGAGCAACACTGTACTTCTCATGAGTGGGAAGGAACTTCTTAAGGAGGTTAAGAACAAGGAAGACACACAATTTATTGTGGCCAGAAAGCCCAGAATTGTTTTGACCAGTACGAGAATAGATGATTTACCAGAAGAAATCCAGGAATTGCTGGGAGAGTTTGCTGATATAATAGTGGATGAACTACCTTGTTCGTTGCCACCTATCAGGAGTATAATCCATCATATCGACCTTATACCTGGATCCAGTTTACTGAACAAAGCCATGTACAGGTTGATGCCACAGGAAAATGAAGAAGTTAAGAGACAGGTCCAGGACTTAATGGACAAAGGACTGATTCGGGAAAGCTTGAGTCCATGAGCTGTTCTGACAGTGCTCAACCCAAAGAATAATGGAGGCTAGAGAATGTGTACAGACTTAAGGGCAATCAATAAGATTACCATTAGATATAGATTTCCATTGCCAATGATGGACGACTTGATGGATTTCTTGAGTGGACCAAAGTTTTTTTCAAAGATTGATTTGAAAAGCGGATATCATCAAATTCGAATGAGAGAAGGTGGTGAATGGAAGACAACATTCAAAATGAATGAGGGGATGTATGAATGGCTTGTCATGCCATTTGTCTTAACGAATGCACCCAGTACTTTCATGAGGTTGATGAACGAAGTCCTGAAGGATTTCATTGGGAAATTTGTCATCGTATATCTTGATGATATATTAATTTTCAGCAAGACAGAAGCATAGCACTTAAAGAATTTAGTTGTAGTGATGAGAAGATTACATCAAGAGAAATTGATGATTAATGTGAAGAAATTGTCATTTATGAGGACAAAACTCATTTATTTGGGTTTTGTTATCTCTGCAAATGAGTTGAAGATGGATCCGAAAAAGGTAAATGCAATTAAGAATTGGCCATCACCGAAAAGTGTGTTTGAAGTTTGAAGTTTCCATGGTTTAGCAAGTTTCTACAGGAAAATCATCCGAAACTTTAGTGGAATTAGCGCACCAATGATGGATACAGTGAAGAAAAGAAACAAGTCTTTCCACCGGATAGAAGAAGTAGAGAAGAGCTTCAACTTGCTGAAGAAGAAGATCACGAAACAACCAATTCTAGTTTTGCCGGATTTTAGCAAGACATTCCAGGTCAGGTGTGACACGAGTGGATTTGTAATTGGAGTGGTCTTGAGCCAAGATGATAGGCCAATTGCATACTTCAGTGAAAAACTGAATGAAGCAAAGATCAAGTACTCAACATATGACAAAGAATTTTATGCAGTCATACAAGCACTGAAGAAATGGAGACATTATTTGGTTCCTAAAGAGTTTGTTTTGTACAGTGTTAATCATGCTTTACAATTCGTGACTCAACAGGAGAAGTTGAACCAAAAACATGCTAAATGGGTTGAATTCATGCAGAATTTTACTTTTGTAACTAAGCATATTTCTAGAACTGCTAACAAAGTTGTTGATGCCTTAAGTAAGAAATGCTTGTTTATGCAGGAATTCAGAGTCAAGACTTTGGGTTTTGATAACCTCAAAGAAATGTATAGGGATGATCCAGATTTTAATTAGGCATATGAGGCATCTGAGAATCTAGTTCTCAGGGACAGAAGCCAATGGACTGATTATATGATCCAGGATGGGTTATTATTCAGGGGCAATCGGTTATGTATTCCAAAATGCTCCATGAGGGAGAACCTGTTGAAGGAAAAACATAGTGGAGGATTGGCCAGACACTTCGATCATGATAAGACATTCTCAAAGTTGAATGGCTCATATTTTTGGCCAGGGATGAGGACAGATGTTAAGAAATTTGTGGACAGATGCAGGATTTGTCAGAACACAAAAGGGAAAAGGTAGAACACAGGGTTATATCAACCATTAACCATACCAAAAAGGCTGTCGGATGCAGTGAGCATGGATTTTATATTGGGACTGCCAAGAACACAAAGAGGATGTGATTCAATCTTTGTGGTAGTCGAAAATTTTTCAAAGATGGCACATTTCATACCATGCCAGAAAACCAGCGACGCAACTCATATTGCGAACCTGTTTTTCAAGGAAGTCGTCAGGCTTCACAGCATGCCGAGTATCGTTTTTGATCGAGATACCAAGTTTGTTGGACATTTTTGGAGGACCTTATGGAAGAAGTTGGGGACAAGTTTGTCTTTTAGCTCAGCATATCATCCTCAGATGGATGGACAGACAGAGGTTGTGAATAGAAGCTTGGGAGATTTGTTGAGGAGCTTAGTGACTGAACACCACAGTTAGTGGGATCACATTTTGCCATAGGCAGAATTCACTTATAATGATTCACTTAATAGAAGCACAGGGCAGAGTCCATTCCAGATTGTATATGGAATGCAGCCAAGGGGAGTTTCTGAATTGAAAGATTTAGAACAAGATGAATTCAGGAGTGCTAGTGTAGAAGACTTTGCAGAAGGAATGAAAGAGCTTCACAGCCGAGTCAAGGAGGGATTGCAGAGTTCAAGTCAAGAATACAAGCGGAGAGCAGATCAACACAGGCAAGAACTTCAATTTGAAGTTAGTGATTTGATTCTTGCACATCTGAGGAAGGAAAGGTTCCCAAGGGGAACATATAACAAACTAAAGATGAAAAATATTGGACCGTGCAAGGTCATAAAGAAATTTGGGGAAAATGCATATGAGATTGAATTACCCGATGGGATCAGAATCTCACCGATATTCAACATTGTAGATTTGTACCCTTATAGAGATGAAGGAGCAGAGAAGGAACATAAAGAGAATCAATGGAAAAAACAAATGCCTGTAGCTGAAATGCCATAGATGGAAAGAATAATTGATAAGAGGATTAGCAAAAAGACAAAGAGAAAAGAGTATTTCAAATACTTGGTCAAATGGAAGGGACATCCAGTTGAAGATACTAGTTGGGAAGATGAAGCATAAATTCATAAGCATGGACAGATCGTGAAAGATCTCATGAACAGGAGTTCATGAAAAATTTCAAGCGAGGGAGTATGATGCAGGAGCATCGTAAGTGGCCAACCAAGCGAACATGAAGGTGGAAGACAGCTGGAAAAGCACAACACACATTTTTCACATTTCGAAAATGTTTTCTTTTGGAAAATTAATGAGCAGATATTAATGTAGTAGTTAAAGGAAGTGTACTTGCATGTTGTAAACAGATCTTGAGTGGTTTTCTCTCATCTATAGAATGTAAAGGCATTTATACGTAATTAATGAAAGTAGGTAGATTTGAATTCATAGATTAGATAGTTTAGAGAGTAGGAGGGAAAACGGATATAGACACCCTCACCCTTGTATCATTGTAACATTATGATCATTAGCATAGTATAGAAGAGGAGAGTTGTAGCAGAGAACTAAAAAGAAGAACCCATGTACAAGAGCTTTGAATTAATATATGAAGATTTGAATTAGATTCACGGTGTTATGATGTTTTCTGTTTATACATGTTGAATGGTATGCTTACAGTTGTTTTATTCTTTCTGTTATGCATTTTCTTTAATACAATGTTGAATGTATGATTTCATGTTGAATGTTTGAACTTTGAGAGAAGAAAGAGAATGAGTTTCAATTGTTTCTCTTCCTGAGAGAGAGTTCCTGCAAGGAGTGCAGTGAGACGTTTGCAAGGTGTACATTGACAAGGCTCTGAGTTTACCTTAGAAAGCTCAGGAGAGATACCATTGTTCTCATTCCAACAGAAGTGCAGGTGAAGCACAAAATCCATGCAAGGTGTGCAGAGGCTAGTTGAAGACTTAGAATTTATCAACTAAGGTTGAAGAGTGAAAGACTGTTGTTGCCGAGAGTGCACAGAGTCGAAGAATCAAATACATAGAAGTATTTGAAAGATTGCCGCAAGGAGTGTGAGTGGAATTCCTTTTGGGGACTTGAGGTTGCAAGTGAAAGCTCAGGAGGGATAACACCTTTGAACACTTCAAAGTAAGACAGGAAGTGAAATCATCACACAGAAGTTAAGTCCCAGAAAAAGAACACCAAGTTAGTTTGGGCCAGAGGTTCTTGGGGAAGAAATTGAATGGTCGAAATTCTCCGTGGAGAACTCGTGAAATCGCGAGGACCGTAGAACCCAAAAGATTTGCAGGGTGGATAAGGGTTGGACAAACCCATTATGTTGGTTTCAAAGATCAATGTGAACCGTTGATCATGGTCAGCTGAGCCATTGGATCATTTCGAAAAATTGGGGTTTGTAAGTCTGGAGTGCAAGACAAATCCCTTGGTCACTTGAACTCCTGAATCACAAAATGGATTGTCACGTGTGAAGGCAAGGACTAGAATTTTCGATAATTTGGAAGTCGAGATTTTGGCACTTCAGGTGTTAGGAAGAAGAGGAGGTATTATTCTGGGATTGAGAGTTTCGAACTCCCGGTACCCGAAAGCCTGAAATAATGTGGGCCATTAGATCAAAAGGGAGGCTACTTTCTGTTGATTCCGTAGAGGTGCAATTTTGGAATTCGGTGTTTCGAAGTGGTAGAGAAATAACGATTGGAGGATTGTTCAAGTCCCGAAATCCGGGAAGCTTGAGCGACAGGTGGCAAGAGTCCACATCAGAGATAAAATACATTGGAGTGGATAGGTGGCATGTCTTTGTCAATAGGTAGAGTCAAACCTTGTTGACCATTTCGGGGTTTTGGAGGTTGAAGATCTAGGAGTCTTGCATCCGAATTCACGAAGTCGTGAAGTATGAAACTCGAAATTGACGAAAAGTCTCGTTGGGGAGCTAACCTTTGTTGAACGCATTTGGGTTTGACATTTCAATATTTTTGAAGACAAGAGGTCGGGGTTCTTTGTTCCAGAATTCTCGAAGTTGCAAAACGCGATACAACTGTGGAGGAGGACGCGGCCAAAGATTTCGTCGTTTCGGTATTTCAGGTTTTGGTGGGTTGAAGAGCCGGAAACTCAAAAACAGAAATCATGAAATCACGAAACCTGAAGTCCCGGTTTGACAAAGGGTGCGATCTTATTGAGGTCAGGAGATTTGGGTGATGCCTTGTGTTTGATCACAGGGGCATACTCATAAGGACCTATGGATACACCGTCGTGTGTGTGAGGGATTTCCTGTGGGGAAAATCAAAGAGTCAATCAGAGTCAGTAGGGCAGATTTAGAACGATCCTGAGAGGATCTCGGCCCAAGGGTCGGGGGTCTGCGTCAAAAATCCATACACAAAAATAATTGTTTTCCAAGCTCATATTTCTTCATGTTGGCTTGCAATTAATTGTGTTGAAGGGTTAAAAATATCATCTCCAAATGTTTCAAATGATCTTCCCAAATCTTTCTAAAACTCAAAATATCATCCAAGGAGGCTACAAGTTCGAGAAATGGTCTTAAGATATCATCCATCAATCTTAGAAGTGTTGTCATAGTATTGTGTAATATAAATTACAAATGACTCACTCATGCAATCTATGTGTTTTTTTTAAAGTAATATTCCAAATTATTCTTTGTGTATATTGTCATATTGGTATCCTTACTTCTAATCCAACTTCATGATAACACATGCTTACAATATTTGGTTGATATGTGCCTTGATTATTTGTAGGGGATATATATATATTACAATATGTTAGAATATTACAATATTACAATGTAATAGTAATTCCATATTACAATGTAATATGGAATTACCATATTACAATGTAATATGGTAATGCCATATTACATTGTAATATGGCATTACCATATTACATTGTAATATGGCATACAATATGGTATACCATATTACAATGTAATATGGTAATACCATATCTCATGTAATTTTGTTTTTTTTTAACTTAAAGCCATCATCACAATATCGACAAAAGTTCCTCGGAAACAAATCTAATATTTTACCACAGCCATCGTTATAGCAACGAAAGTTCGTCACAATTTGCCACAAATTTTCGTCGCACATACAACATCTATTTCGTAAGTTTGGTTTTGAGATATATTTTCGTCGATATTTCCATGTATTTTCATCACATGTTGTGATGGTTTTGCATCACACATTCAACATCTACGTCGTAAGTTATTGGCCTGGCATAAATGCTCATCGCAATTGCGACGAATTTTCGTCATAATTGCCACTTTTCTTCATTGTTATTGCGACGTAAATTCATCGTAATTATGACGATGCATAGGGTTAACTGATCTTGAAGGTAGTGAAATGTGGAGCGCTTATTTCGTCAGTGTTTCCATGCACACGTGGATCGTGGATATAGCAACGAAATTATTCCGACGAAAAAAAATCTCAGCTTTTGTGGAAATTGCGACAGATAAGTGTGCCAATATCAACGAAAAACCATCACAAATTTGGTCACATGTACTAGTGTTACCAACATACCATCTTTCAAATGACGATTTTGAAGGAGAGATTCCTAAAACACCTTTCGTTATGTATAGTGTACCAATGTCCCTTTCCGAGTGAGGACTTTGTTGAGTCCATTTTTATGCTTCCATTTTGCTCTATAAACCATACTTTTGCCTCTTTATCCATCCATTTTGCCTTCATTTCATTCCATATTTTCCATGAAACAACCTATGCAAGGTATATTTGTCATTATTTAGCTTAAGAATTGAGTTTTCTAAATTTTAGCATTAAAATTGAAAATTTATCAGAAATTACAGGATTTGACTAAATCCCGTAAAAGCTTCGTGGTTTGTATACTTGCAGGACACTTGGGTGAAATCTAACACTTGGGTCATGTTTCCTGATGTACAAGGATGGATAATGAGCTATCATATTCGAAATATGAGCCTTCTAGATGTCTGGTCAACGTTGGTCAAACAGGGCCACTTCAGCAGAAAATGCCCTCTTTCAGCCTTAAATCTTGGACAGTTTTGGATTTCATGGGATTTTGACCATATATTGTGGATCTAAAGGAGGCATTCGACCCTCCTAGGATATTATGGATCTGATCATGATATTTAGGAGACTTATTAGTATTTTTAGTTTCAAGACTCTTGTATAAATACTCTTAAGCTTAAACTAGTAAGACAATCTTATGTGAATGAAGAAACTTTGGAATTTGCACTCTTGAAGATCAGCTCTGTGTTTTGTTTCTATGAATGCTTATGATATTATTTGAATTCTACTGGAGCTCTTTCTTAGCTGATTCAACTCAAGTGTACCAGTGAAGCATTGGAGGGCCCCCATTGCCAAACTAGTACACTCTTTCTTTGTGTTCTTTTTCAAGTCCATGTTTTAGATCAGATCTCGCTGTAGATGAGTTTTATCTTGTTGTAGTTAGATGAATTTCATATCTAAATTACATGCTTAATGTTTTCAAGCCTTACTCATATTGTGAATGATTTCTTGAATGAGAATTCAATGTGTAGTTTGACTTCAAGCATTAAGATAATTTTGAATGCTTTTTGAGTTATTTATGCTTTCAGTACTTTGATTTGATTTGATGATAGTTGTTAATGAATGAATGAAAGAAGACAATGAATTCATCTCTTGAATAAGAGTTTTGTTCTTCTAACATTTGAAAGGTTTTAGAACTAGTTCAACATCTCTTGAATGCTTACTGTTTTTACTCTTTAGAAAACAAGTGTTGATTACTATTATGAGATCTATGAAGATGACTTCTGAATAGAAGCTTAGCATCTCTTTCATATTCAGCCTTAGAATAGGTTTTTGGTTTATCCCCATTAAAGATAAAAACTATCTCTAAATACATATATTTTGGACATGCCTCTAAGTCTTACAAACACCGGATTGACAATCATTTGCACTCTAATTTACATGGGTAGATTGGAGCCTAACAGACTTCAGAGAGGAGGGTTTAGTAGTCTAAACATTCCCTTTAGACTATAGCCAGGAAGAAACAAGAGAAAATGTTTATTTTATATCATTTCACTAGGGAAATGTTATAATTTGAAAGTGACATTAAGTGACTAAGTGGAAAAAGGTAATTAAGTGCTTAAGTGAATATTAAATCAGAAAACATAGGAAAAGTGCTTAAGTGAAAAGTCAACAAAGAATTAGGGCTTCAGTGGATATAAGGAGAGGAAAAGTGACCTAATGGGCGATTATTGATGATTTGAGAATTGAAACCAGAGCTCTGAGGAGAAACACAGATTCAGGAGAATTTGAGGATACTTGTCGATTCCACGAGGAAGGCACCGAGGGATTGGATTCGGTGTTGAGAGACACACTCTAGTTAGTTTGGGAGACCACACATGTTTTCCATTGATTTAATTACAGATCTATAGTCAAATTGAGCATGGAGATCACAAATCCATCTCCAACAGTCAGATTCCAACGTGAGTTCTAGAGGAGACATTGGAGTCATAGTGGGTCTCTCTTCCTAAGGAGGCCTAGCAAACCTAAACCCTTAGAACCCATTTGAGATAAAGGGAAGGAACTTCATTTGAGCCATACAACACATTGTTATGAGCGTTCTAGCCATCAGGGCATCACACAAATTCAATGGAGTTGCAACATGTTTGATAGAAAAAGGAGAGATCACAAATTCTCATATCTACTCATCCAGAGGGCTAGTGATCCATATGCCTTCTGACTGTTGGGTATGTGTTATATTCTTTGCATGAGTAGTAGTGTCCACAGTGATGTTTTTGGACCTGTGTCGGTCCCATCATTGGGAAAATCTATATACTATGTCTCATTTATAGATGACTTCTCGAGGAAAACTTGGATATATTTCCTCAGGAAGAAATCTGAAGTCTTTGATAGATTTAAAGA